>VDFB02340638.1:0-25442 GCA_007258455.2 Sequoia sempervirens | reverse complement strand
CCAAGATCATCAACTCAACTCAAATTGGATTTATCAAGGGTAGATACATCTTGGAGAACCTCATCACCAGCAAGGAGGCTCTAGAATGGGCAAGGGTCTCTAATCAAAAGGTTGTCATCCTTCTTTTAGACTTTGAAAAGGCATATGATAGGATGGAATGGTCCTTCATTAGACTAACACTCGAGGCTTTTGGTGTCCCTCCAACATTTTGTAATATGACAGTCACGCTATTCAAGGATGCAGTAGCCTAGGTTGATGTGAATGGCTCACTTACTGAAGAATTTGTACTAGAGATATCAATTAGGAAAGGCTACCCATTAGCTCCTACACTGTTTGTAATTGCTTCAAATGTCTTGTACTACATCCTCAGATCAAATGGACTCTCACCAATGGTTAAGGGCATAACTCTTCCTAACAATGAGGAACTGGTGAATGCCCAGTTTGTCGATGATATAGATCTATTCCCCCTTCAGGAAGAAGATAATGTATCCAATATAATGTGAAAATTAAACAATTTTTGTGAAGCCTCTGGTGCCAAGGTCTCTCTCTCAAAATCAATCTTGCTAGGGTGGCAAGACAACCCTCCAGAATGGGCAGAAAAACTTGGAATTCAGTGGAGAGGACCGAATAAGCAAGTTAGGTATTTGGGCATACCTTTTTCTTTATTCCCAAACCTAAAATAAATGTGGAACTAGATCAAGAATAGGATTGAAAAGTGGAACAGGCACTACCTCTCAATGGTTGGGAGAGTGCAAATTTGCCAAAATTTTATTTCCTCCTAAAACCTATACTTTGCCTCGGTATGGCATTTTAGTAGTTATCAAGTAGAGGAAATATAAAAAAGGATTCAGATCTTTCTTTGGTCGGATGGGAGGGGAAACAAGAAGAGGCATGCAATCAATTGGAGCTAGTGTTATGTAAGCAAAGAGGAAGTGGTGCAGGAGCACCTTGGCCACTTCATGCTTCCATGGAGGAATCTTGAAATTTGGTTCAATTTTGGTGTTTCAATAATGTAATAATGTCATAAAGATCATTTTGTCATATGTTGAAGCACTAGGTGGGGTCACTGTTTAAGTTTTGTATCAATTTTGTAAAGATGTAAAAGTTGTCCTAAAAGATGTAAAAGATGCAAAGTTGTAAAAATTACAAAAATGCAACATAGAGTCTTAGGAGTTTTGTTACACTTAGAGGCAGTTAGAAGTTGATGAGTCAGTTTTAAATGCCTTTAAAAATTCCTTGTAAACACTTTTGTAAGCGTGGGTGATTGAATAAAGGTATTAGATCAATGAAAAGCTCTATTTTTATACTTCTTTTCCAAAAAATTAGTGTTTTTAGGCCCTTATACGGATCTATACGGGAAAAAATACATGTTTAATTGATTGTAAGTGTTGTATCCTTCAATAACCTTCCATTTCATTCTTGTTTCATGCAATTTGGTTGGATTTTGAGAAAGTTCTTGCAATTTTTCTACAAACAATTTAAAACCCTGATTAGGGTAAATAATGGCCTGTAAATTTTCTGTTTCTCTCATTTTCCTCATTGAAATGTGCTAAAATTTGGTGGAGACATTCATGGTAGCATTTGTTTTAATATTTTTGAAGTTTTAGACTAAATGAATAAGGTTTTTGTTTGGAAAAAGAGAAAGTTTTGTCTAAAAATATGTGTGTTGATTGGTAAAACAGAGTTATGAGAGGTCACCATCTAGGGTTTGAGAAAATAATTGAGGAAATGAAATTTTGAAGGTGTAATAAGTTCATGCAGGTCTAAATAAAGATGCTTGACTGATTGGTTAAGAGATCTTGAGACTAGAGATATCAAAATCAATAAGCTCTAAGTCTATTATTGTTGCAAAGGACTGGTAAAACCAGAATACAGAGAGGATTTTATGAATTTTGACTATGATTTTTAAGTCCTTCATGAGTTATATTGATTTAAAAAGATATTTAGGTGTATGATGAGCCATCTCAAGTCAGGGTTTGATAAATTTATAAGTTTGATGCTATTGTATATTGACTGTTCAGTTAAGTTTGTCTGATGACAGTCATAGTTTGGAGTGCAAAATTTGCATTTTGATGATGCTAAAGGAGATCTACTTGGGTGGTAGTGATTTGAAAGGATGCATTGGAGTGTTCTGATCCCTCACTAAAAAGGTTTTGGTGTTTTAAAAGGTTCTATGTTAGATTGTATATTGACCTTACATGGTAGTTTCAAGACAGACATCTTTAGGAGTCAAAAATGGGTGGTTTTTGATAAGTGTTTGAAGAAATCATATGTATATTTTGTGGTAGATGGTTTCTTATGATTGTGCAGGCTATTTTATATTTGTTTGAGATATCAGTAAGATATATGTCTTGGGAATTCGGGGTTGGGGGATTATGTTGTCTTAAAAGGCCTAAATGTTGATTAGGACAGTCAATTTTTAAATTTCTCTCATTTATGATGTCAAGGTTGGGAATTGAGTTTGAGTTTGTTATTCTAATGGTGTTTAAAGGGTTTTGATGAGTCTTCAAGAATTTTTTCCATTGATCTCAGGTTGAGTGCTTTGCAAACAAGAGTTTTGTGAAGAATATTGATTCCTAATTGTAAGGACATGAAAGATTTGTTTTGAGTTTTGTCAGATAAGATTGAGAGAGTGAGTTTTTCTTCCTTTGTACTTACATCAGGAATGGGGGCTTGGGCTCAAAGACCTGAGATTCCAAGGCATAGCATTGGCCACCAAATAGATTTTCAAGGCATTGGTTGGGAATGAACCATGTAAAGTGTTAATAAAAAGTAACATTTAAAGAGCCACTCCCAAGCATGGAAGAAGTTGGAAAAACCTCCCCCTAAATGACCTTCTTAGCTGTCATTTCCCCATATCCCCTGAAGGCTCAATGGTTTTTGGAAGTATTTGGAAAGCATGGTAACATGTCAAGGTACACATATGTAATACTCAGTTCTCTCAAGGCAGCACCTTGTACACTCATAGATTTGTGTGGTGGAACCTTAAACATAGGGATAAACCCTTGGCTATGCTACAGGGTTGTTCAACAAAGAGTTGGAACAGTAAAGGAATCAAATATTTTGCAGACATCCTAAATAATGAACTAATAAAAGAATGGAACCAATTGAAAACTGAGTACCACATATCAGATACACACTGGAGGACCTACTCTATAGTTAGAGAGACAAGCAGTTGCTTGGAATGGTCAATCAATAGAAAATTCAACCTTGAGCAATTCAAGGAGTTTCAATGGACCAATGGATCTAATATCACCAATCTCAATGCAAAAACTATATGTAAAACTCTCACTAAGTAGCAGGGTATCTATGAGTACTTCAACAATAAATGGAATGTAAACCTCAATGATAATGAATGCTCAAAAATCTTTTCAAACAACTGGTCCAAAATAGTTGAACCAAAAAAGGCATGCTTTAGGTGGTTATTGTTATTTCATAGGTTGGCTTACAAAACAAATTCAAATGAGACTGAAACTTGCAAACTGTGCAAGGTACCAGAAACAATAAAGCACATATTTTTTTAGTCTTTTAGCAAAAGAAATTTGGAAACTGTGTTGCAATAAATTGGGCATATGGAACACTAATGGGTCTCTCATAATGGATAGAGTCATTTTATTCAATAAAAATAAGTTTGGAAAGGAACAAACACTGTTTTGGTCATGTTTTTCAATAGAAACATTTTGGCACATTTGGAAAGCCCAAAATGAGGAAAGATTTAAAGGGAACTTGAGGGTTCTTACTAAGTCTTCACAAAAACTCGCCCTTCATAACATTGCCTTGCAAGTTACTATGACTATGAAGTTTACAAAGTTCAAGTTTCTCAAGCTGTTGGAGGATGGTGTGCTGCAAATAAACTTGAGGGAGGTCAAATTTGGTCACACTTGGCAAACTGGTCAACCAAGCTTAGGGATTTTTCTCCAAGCATTGGAAATCTTCCAAAAGGACTTCAATGAAAGAATGGCAAGGGAGGCTTGGTTAGAAAACCCTCCACCAATGCTCACGCCTGAAGACTTCACTCAGGAAGAAATTGAGGTAGCAGAGGCTCTCCTAGGTATGAAACACCCAGCTGACAGTGAGGGTTTGGCTGCTTAAGTTAATGGAAAGCTCCAATTTCAATCAGGTGTGGTTTTTTGGCATAATATCAGGTTATGATATGGCTGAACAATACAATTTGGATGGCTATGTAGTTTTTCGTAAGAAACGACAACAATAGTAGGCTCCCAGTTTTGAAATACATAGGGCAAGCTCATAGTGACAGCATCTGGTAGACTTCCAGGGTGATACTCAACAAGGCAAAATGAAGATGGGTTACAGATGGACAGTACAAGGACAACATGTAATACCTATGTAATAGTTGATGTGGTAACAGTTTGGAGAACTATGGCAATATGTAATTGTTTGTACTGACAAGCAATAATACTACTCGCTATATGTATATGTTGCTCAAACTATAATCAGTACAAAATTCATTTTGATTTGGTTATCTTTTATTTAATAATGTATAAGTGAGACATTTTTTATCAAAAGATAATCATATTTTGAAATTTTTAGATCTCATATGCATTTACTTTCATGAATATTTTTAAATCTTCAATTTATTCATTTTAAACTTTGGTTCAAATCTAGATTTGTGGGATTGATCCAAGACAGTCACACAATTTGTATAAATAAGTCTACAACCTGTAAATTTGAATTTGGTTCCATGTTTGCCCATTCTCTTTAGTCATTGTGTTCCAACTCAACATACAAAATATTTCACATGCCACCTTTGAAATTATATTTAAGGACTAATCATAATTACTTGAACATTTAGAGTCTAGAGTATCAAAAGAGCACTTCTTCACACTTGCACACATCAAAGAGTATCAAAATATTATCATGAGACATTGAACCATATCAACATTCAACACCATATTGCATGACTATTTTATACAAAGCCTTTAAATCAATATTATAAGAGTCCAAAAAGAGGGAGAAATATTACTAGCCTAAATTATTCTATTCAAACTACACTTTTTATCCACACTCTAGAAAGGATAAAAAAAAGTATAAGACCTAAAAAATTAATGAATTTCATATCTACAATTTTAGTTCATAACCATACAAAAAGCTTAGATTTGCAAATGCATGGTAAATTCTATAGACATGTTGTAATACCCTAACTTCTACATTTGGTACATCAAATCCTATTTTTTTGATTCAGGTAGAAACAGGTTTTGAAGGGACCTGAAACCCTTTACAACCAATAACAAAGCTACAAAAAGAACAGATTGCAACCAGGCCCCAAACAAGACCCGTCGATTTACATTTAGAACTACTCTTGTGGGAAGGGAGAGTCATGTCAAAAGAAGGCCTAGAGAATTTAGCTTTGTGATTATGGTTTAATACTTATTTGTGTGTGTAATGTGTTTGGATATATTTGTGCTAAAGTGCTCAACCCAAGCTGTTTTTATACACCACACAAAATAAGAAAGATATGTGGGCTTTATTTGAAGTTCTAGACTTACAATTATTTTTAAGAATAAAAACTAATAGACTCTAAGTTTCTCAAGCAAGGGTAGTCATAATATAACATAGTGGAGGCAATTCATATATATGCAAGTGTGTAAAATTTCCTCAAAAGTACAAAGCAATGCAAGTCCAAAGTTATAGGGTTGAAAGGATTAGAGGTGGGTAGGTAGTTTGTAGGTGATAAAACCTACTCCAAAACTCTGAACTCTTATAAGTTTGGAGTTGCCAATTATATTTTGTGTTGGTGTGAATAGGGATAAATTTAAGAAGCCGCCTGGGAAAGGTGCAAAAACCTAGTGAATCTTGTACAATTCTTGAAAAAACATTAATTTTATTAGACAATTTTTCTTTTTTCGAGAAAAAATGTAAATTCAATTGGTGAATCTTTTGTAATCACTAGAAGTTTGTAGAAAATATTGGTGAATTATAATTTTATTGAAACCAATGAAATATTTTCATTGGCAAATTAAACCTATTTTTAAACCAATAAAGTATTTTCATTAGCGAATTAAACTTGTTTTCAAACTAATAAAAGATTTTCATTGGAAAATTAAACATGTTTTCAAACCAATAAAATATTTATGTTGGTGAATTAAATATGTACTCAAACGAATAAAATGTTTTCATTAGCAAATTAAACATGTATTCAAACCAATGAACAATTGTGTTGCCAAATTAAACTTGTATTCCAACATCAACCAAATCATCTAGTGTTCTTACTTCATCATATGTTGAGGACACAATGGGGAATGATGAGTGTAGTTGAATGACATGTACTAAAATCTCATCTCCATCTACTATTGTATATGAGGATTATTATGTTTCTAGAGTTTTAGCTCTTTGTGATTCAATGCAATAAGACATATATCGTCTTCCAAAGATGGCTACTTGGGATGAGTACTTGACAAACATTGGTGGTTTATTTTGTGTCCTGCATTTCAAATTTAAGATACCTAATTGATTGCATTCATCTTCTCTTTAATGGAGATGATTCTTCTTCAATTGTTGTGAGAGAACACCAGGGCCCTCTTGTTCATTCTCTACATGATCATTCTTCACAATTTGACATAAGTGTGGATTCTTTTGGACAACATTTGGAGGAGGCTTCTTTGTAATCAAAGGAGGTATGTTTGTCTTTGGATTGTGTTCTACAATAGTTTCTAGGATATTTTGGATTTGTCTTCTTCGATAGTGTGGCCTAGAATGCCTATTTGGAGTGTGACACTTTTCAACATTGACACAGAAACACTTGAGCATTCTTCAAAGACATCACATATCATCCTTCTTCCAGCATCTTCCTTTTAGGAATGGTCTTGCACATCATCTTGGTGTTGTTTCTTCCTAAAGGGAGGAACCTTGTTCGACAGTCTTGGATCATCTTCAACATTCAGTGTCGAGCATCTACCATCATTGCAAGAGATTATATTGAAGGGGGTTGCATGATCTCTCTTCTCTCTTATGGGGGTTTTTTCCCTCATATGGGGTTTTTTCCTTGTCATGCTTGATTGAGAGCATTTTGTATTTCATCTCTTTTGGGGAGGACTTTTGTTCCATTGGGTTTTCTCCTTTTCTTTGTTTGTGATAGATTGCATGGCATTTGTACATGGGTACCTAACATGGCCTCATAGTTGAAACCCATATTTGCATCTTTGCATAATAGTATTCCCTAAGTTATACTTAAGGGGGGTGTTGGTGTAAATAAATGTTTTACCTAACTAGTTAACTAGTGGGTCCTATTTACATGTTTAATCCACTTAGGTCCTAAGAGAATCTTTCTAAACGATGTTAGTTATCATCAGATCTTATCTTCTCTTGGCATTTAATGTGTGTCCTAAGTCATTTAATATTTGTTGTGGTAGTTGTGTAATTATACATGATTAAGACACATCAGAATTTGTCTAATCCTATCTCACAACTTTCCTTTATAAGCAATGCATCATATGTACATCATATATTCAATCTAACAATCTTGCATCCATAATCATAACATGATTCTATCATTTCTCTCTAGCGGAAGTTATTGTTGTCTTGCAAGTGATCTTGGGGTGTTGAAGAGTTCACCATTATCTCCTACAAGGATGAGCAAGATATCTTTTGTTTTCCAAATTGTCTTTGCATGATGGTTTCATGACAAGTATATAAAACTTAGTTCATCATTCTTCTTTTGCAAATTTAGAGGACATGTTTGAGGGGTTTTATCTCCTCTTTGATCACACATCTTCTTTGGAGGTTACTCTTGAGTTTCCACACCCTTTGTCTTTTTCCTTTTTTATTGTGGTTACACTTAATTTGTCGAAACATTTTTATAGACATTTGATTCATCTTCAAACATATCATTTTTATGCTTCTTCCCTTTTGCTTCTTCATGGAGATGAGGTTTTTTCATCATTAACCATTAGATTTAATTCTTCCCTAGGGGAGATATTGTTTGTTTGTCTTGGTTTCTCTTTTGTCTTTAGACATTCTTCATTATGGGGGGTTATGAAGTATTTATTTCCCTCTTATGGGAGAAGCATTTGGAATGTATATTTGTGATAAATGTTGTACTTGATTGTATATTTTCTCTTTTTTGGAGACAAATTTTTTCCCATTTGGTTTTTCTCCTTTTCTTCGTTCATGAAATTGCATTTGTACATGCATACCTAATATAGCCTAATATTCAACACCCATAATCATCTTCATCTTTTGCAACATTTGCACAATAATCTACTCCCTAAGTTGGACTTAAGTTGGTGTAAATAGGTGTTTACCTATTTTAGTTCACTTGTAGATCCTATTTACAAGTCAAGTTTACTTAGGTCTTAGAAATCTTTCTAAAAGTCTCAAGTCTCATGTTTTTATCTTAACTTATCATGGCAATTAATACTTGTTAGGTCATTTAATAATGTTGAGGTTGTTGTCTCATTATGCAAGATTAAGACACGTCATGATTTTGTATAATCCTATCTTACAACCTTGTCTTTATAAGTCAACATAATGATTCTTGAGTGATAATGAAACATCTCAATACCTTGCATTTCATAAGATGTACCATTACCAAGAGAAGCCTTTACATATGAAGTTGTACCACTCTTGCACTCCTATCTTGCTTGCACCAAAACCAACATACCAAACAAAACTATCACCTATGTAAGTAACATTGTCATGTTGCTTGTGTTTTTATCTACAATTTGGGATGCTTTTTCTTGTCCCCCTAAAATGTGCTTGTAGTTTTCACTAGCTAGATTCACTATTGGAAAGTGAATTAAACAAAAAATCCTATTCCCAAAAATGCGACTTTTTTATTTATGCAAAAGAACTATCTTGTTCAATTTGCTTTCCCTTTTGCTAGAACATGAGTCACTAATTGTCTAGAGAATTTTAAGTCTCATCATGAATTGTATTTTATTAAAGCAAATTCACCAACTCTCAAAAGATGGCTTTCGACTGGCCACTTTAAAACATGAGACAAACACTTAAAGGTAGGGCCAATGCTCTCAAGGCAATGCATACAAAAGTGTCACCTAACACAATTTCTCCTAACGTTTGCAATAATGTTGTAATTTCTACAACTCCTTTGAAAAAACCTTCAATTTTTCATTTTTTGCATTTGCAAACAATTTAATTGATGATACAAATGATAAATTTTGATTTTGATTTTTTGATTCATATACTATCTTGATTCAATCCCAATCACAAGCCTATTTGACAAGTGTGTTTATTTGAATATGAGGCTAACCATCATCAAAAACACCAGACAAAATTATCAATTTGACCTTTTGATTGATCATATCATACTATTTCTACTCAACTTCAACGTGTACAAATCCAGTGATTCTTCAATTTTTTATATCCCACAAATCTTCATACTCATGTTGAATTCGTAGCTTGATTTTCCAAATAAAATAATAATCACCTCTCAATAGATAAGAGTCAAAAAGCATTATTTTTTATGCATTGAAAACCATTTTATTAGATGTAAGGAGCCCTTATCTCTCCAAAAATAATTTTTCAGCCTGATTTCTCCTTTACAATTTACAAAATTGATGTCACAAACATCATTGTTACAACTATTTTAGGCATTACAAGCAATAATTCAGCACATCAACATTATTCATAAATATGAACCAAAAGAAACAATTATACCAAACACTGCAATGATTAGTACAAAACATAACAAAAGTATAACTTACAAAAATAAATACAAAATTTACTTATAATTTTTTTTTACTCCAAAAAAAACATTTTAAAAACAATAAAATAATTCTGTTCAATTTAATGTTAAGAAAAATTACAAGAAGATTTTTTACATTATATTAAATAATTTTTAATTCCTTAAAAAAAACGTAAATTACTATCCCAATTTTTCAAATTTCCTGTGATTTTTTTTATTACTTTCCAAACTTTTGAAGTAAAAGAACTCTTTGATGTTTCATTTTTTTTTCACAGCCACTACTCCGCAATCAAAATTTCATTCATTCGCAACTGCTCATCTAAAAAATGGTTTCACAATTGTTGTTTCGCAATCATTATTCTGCAATTCGCTATTATTTTTCTGCGATTTAGAATTTATAAACCTTGCACTACACCTTCACCTTCGTTTTTTAAACTACTGCTTCCCACGATTTGAGATTCTGCTGTTGTGTTTGCCTGGTTTGCTTACAGGCTCTTTAATACTTCACGCATATCCTCCACATTGGTGTCACATTTTTCTTTTGACAGCTTAGAGACAAAGTTGGCTTGTAAAACACCTGCTCTAATGCCTTTGTTCTTTCTTTCTCTCACCGGAATATTTTGTTATTATTTTCTCAACAGGGGGGATGAAGAGCATAAATAAATGTATGCATTCCCCCGTAAGACATCCCCATCTTTATGGTACCAAAAAAGTTACATCCCCACGTCGTCGTACCCAAGACATGGATGCCCATGTTTCCTCCTCTTCTGGAGCTGTGTATGCATACACATACTCCAGAGTAAAAATAATGTAAGAAATAATATTACAAATAATAAAAGAACAAAATTGTTTACTTTTCACTTGACAAAGAAGTCAAAGCAACAACATACACCATCGAGTGTTAAACAGTCACCCAAGACGTGGATGTCTGTGGTACCTCCTCTTTTGAAGCCGTGTAAGCGTAAACATACTACAGAATAAAAATCAATAAGAAATAAAATTACAGGTCATAAGAGACAAAATGGTTCACATTTCACTTGATACGGAAGTCGACACAACGACATGTATCAGCAAGTGCAACAGTCAACATCTCCCCACAAAATTGATGATCAGGTTTCAATGCCAGAGCCTGTCACACAACCAAACATTCCATGTTTTACCAACAAATTAACGAAATATATAACATAAAGAATTGAAGATGATAAGCAAATGTCGATAAGGAAAACACACCTTGTGGTAAAGATTAATTGCATCATCAAATTTGTTCTGGAAATAAAAACAAAACATAAGTCAAATCATTTCAATATTCATGTTTTTCCAGAATAATTTATTAGGGCATAGAAAGATATAATAAATCCATTTTATATTGGGTGTTGTTTGATGTGACAAGTTCATTGTTTTCCAACATTCTTCAACATTAACCCTATAAACAAAGTACTACAATAAGAGCGCAGTGCTGTAGTTTATATCCTTCCGTTAACATAAATTACAACCACCCCTCATGATATTAGTGGTGGGATATTACAGAGAAGGAAAAGTGAAAAACATCCTTCAGGGTAGCGATTATTTTCTCTGCCCACATTGATTGATGATGACACTTAGAGAAGATCTTACAACCATTGCCCAAAGCTAAGTCATGACTTTTCCTTTAACACATATGACCACACAAGAATCCATGGTTGATGAGTAGTCAAGTTGTTAAACTTTGTCTTGTTGCATAGGGAAGCAAATTCGGTCCAAAGCTCTAGACTGGATGGCACGAGTGGATCCTGTGCTGGAGCTCTTTGTGCTCCCACTCGATCATAGTAAAAGACTTGCCAACTCAGATGCCATGCAATAAGTGATGTTCCCTATATGGAGCAAGTTAATAGCCATTAACAAGCCAACCAGGGATTGAATGAGCACAGTAAAAACATCTCTCATCCTTAACATGAAGTGTTGGGTTCCTTTGTGGCGGCACTTATACAGTGTTTGATAGCAGATTGCTCTATAGCCTTTTAACTCTGATATTCGTCGGTAATTGAATTTGGGAAAGCATTGGGATGACTGAGAGGTGGGGTCATTAACTCTTACCTTGATCCCATTGAATTGCATGGGGGTGTGTAAACAGAAACTGTATATTTTTCTTCCATAGAGGCCAAGAATTAATGTCTGTAAATTGTTTTTCTCAATTAATCTGAATTGACAAATGAAACACCTAAACTGTTTAGTGTAGAAAAACAATACACAAACAAGATGCAGTAAGAAAACCTAAATTTTGAAGCACTTTATAAATTTTATAAGCATAAATTTTACTCATCATGATGTAATGCCCCCTAATTGGGAATGCCCTAAACTTGCCCTAATTTCTCAATTTCCAAATAAACAAATGGGTTAGAGAATGCCTTTCACCTTATTGAAACCCTGCAAACAGATTAGAAACCATTTACCACAATAATACTAATTAGCAGATTATCATAATTAAACATCACTAAATTCATGACAGAATTATTAATTCAATCATAAAGCATTTTAATATCTTTGGAAGGCTCAACCATAGGAGAGCATGGGAGAAAGTGACTTTGATGGGGTGTCTCGGATCCTCTACCCTAGGCCCAAGAGCAGATATACCATCCCTCTTGGCCTCATGTGGCCCATGCCATCCATATGAGGTGGTCTACCCGATGAGGTATCCACCTTCCGTTATCCCCTCATCTTGCCAACCATTTCCCTCTCTCTATGATTGGACTTCTTGTGCTGATTCACCATGATGGAGGGGTCAGGTTACAACAGGGTGCCCCAGAAGCCCACCTCTCCTAAGCCCAAAGGCAGTATCCTTTGTAACCCTTTGGCCTCATTGGAACTATCTGGTCCCCACCTTGAGGTGACATACCTAAGAGAGTGCCCCATCACCGTACCCCTCTTGTAATCCCCATCTCCTCTACCATGGCTGGAAACATTCAGAACATATGAAGGTATACATTTTACATGAAATAAATTAACTGCAGAGTATCACTAATCAGATTTATATGTATTATGACATATACGAACAATCATGTCAGCAGTATATTGTTAATCGAATCTAGAGCTTTGGACCGAAATAACCGACATGACAGAACTTAACAACTTGACTACTCATAATAATTGAGCTTTGGACAATCATGTCAGCAGTGTATTGTTGCTCAAAAAATTCATACCACACCACAATAACCAAACGAACTGCTGAGTAGTAATATCTTATAAATGTCAGATCTCAATCCTTTGATGATGTTTCAGAAGATACTACTTAAAGAGAGACAACTAGATTAGATCAAATAAATAATTACTAATAAGGATTAATAATTGTTGAAAGCTGAAATATACCGGACCAATTTTTCAAGGCAACTTACAATGAGTCAAGCACCCGTTAAGGTTAGTCAGAAAACCAAAACGATGCTGAAAGTAACTCTAACCTGAATGTACACCAGGATCCCGATATGGGCAAGGTGTGAGCATTGGTCAGAGGGTCTCAAAAGTAAATGCTGGAAAGAAACTCTAACCACGAGATGCGCCGGCGAACGACGAGCATTCGGTCAGAGGGTCCCTATCTAATGCAAAACTGGAAAGTAGCTCAACACCAAGCATGTGCTACTCAGTCCATGATGGACAAGAGGCGACCATATGGCGGAGACTTGAGTTTACAAAGCAAATTAAGAATATAGGCGGCAAGCCAGCCTCTTCCACTTATTCAGTGGGCAGATACAAACATTGAAAATTGCAAGAATATTAAAATTGCTGACAGTACTACTGTACAGCTTACAATATGTGAAGATTGCCTGCAATATCAAGTAAATTCAGCTCTTTATCCTTAGCAATAACAAGTATGTCTTTCTCAATGAATTCCCTAAGCTTCCTATCACCTTCCCAACTCAAGAACCACTCAAAATGCAAACTGTTATGACTGTCACAAGGTCTGAAACTGGTAAACAGCAACACAGAATTAAATTGAAATGCTCACAACTCTCACAATTCTCAACCGTTTGACCCCAAATGAAATGCAACAGCCCTCTATGATCAAGGCGCCCAAGTGAGAACTAGAAAACTGACCCAATCTGCAGAACTTAATTTTATCTCAACTCCAATGCAAGTACAAAATGTACGACCCCCTTGAGAAGGGCGATTTCTCTCAATAAAAATCCACACTTGCTTAAAAATTATGAAACTTGACAGAAAATGGCGCCCTACCAAGACAAGTCAGAATGTAAAGTACCCAGAATGAAATCTTTTTGTATTTTTGAATTATAAGTGAAAATGACAATCAGCTATGAACTCAGCAACCTCTGAAAATGACATGAAAATGCAAATAATTGAACTACCAATGCAAATAACTCTCAACAAAGCATACCTCACTACAAAATGCACTCAAACACAAGAAATATCTCCACTAGGTGCTGTCTCACAAGCACGAAGTCGAGCCAAGCTAGGAGGCATTCATTCCTCGAAGCAATCCTCTTACCATTTCGGCAGCATAACTTTACTCAAGACGTTGGATGATGAAACTGAAGACCAAGACCTCCTTATAAAGACTTGAGATGACTGTCCAGAAGCTTCTAGAAACCCAGCATTTCAAATTTTGAGTAACTCCTCTTCCCTCCAAAAGTGGCGTCCTTTTTGCCTTAAGCAATTTTATCTTTTAAAATTACAAATACTCCAAGTTGGGCGTCCCTTTCTCCAATATTGATTTTTGAACATTAGAAAATATAAAATAATCCTCATGGGCGCCACCCCTTCAAAAGCCACCTTTTAAAAACAACTTAAGTTCCAACACTAGGCTAAGGGGGGGTCAACAGCAAAATATAACATTAAACATGCCTTTATTAAAATTAATTCAACTTATCTCTCCAAACGAGCCCCAAAGCCGAAATTTGAGCAAAACCAACTGAACAACTGAAGTAGAAGGTTAATCGAGCCGAGACCAACAAGACCACTGCCAGAAATAGAATTTACTAAAAATAGTAAATTCGTGAAAGTGCTCAGAATGCCAAAACGAACACATCACCGAAAAGCTCACGAAAAACCCAGAAGGAATCCGCAATTCAAACGCCAATCCGTGAGCACAAGAAACCACCAGCCAAGAAACCCTAATTTCACCACCGGAAAGCCTACGGGTCTCCAGAATAGGCTAACGGTAAATCAGAAGAAGTCATGCTCGAGAAGGGGACATTACAAAAGCATCATTATTGCATAATCGTATAATATATATACGTATATTTCATTATATGTGTGTATATATATATATATATACACTAAACTTACTTCCCTTATTGATTTATCATTTATCTTCATCTTTCATTGAACTGTCTTCTTCTTCCTACACACTTTCCATATTGGACTTCTTATTTCTTCTTCCCAGATCTGAGTATATCATATTAATGTATCTCCTGCCATGCTCAGGAAAGACTCCTATCTCTGTCCTCATTCACTGTTTATATATATGTGTGTTTAAATCTGATTATATTCCATTAGGTTGCCTTTCTGAGTGCAGACCATTATTTATTTTTGAATGCTATTCCTTCCTAAACTTCTTTATATCTGCATGAATTGTTCTGTTAATTCTTTGTTTATCTCTTCTATATCTGTATGTGTCTCCTCCCCCAACTTCCACACTCCTTACTGCCATTTATATCTCCTCATTTAGATAAGGAAACACATCTCTTTGCAAAGTGATATTCTTTTGACAAAACACACCCCTTTGTTTTGCTGATTTCTTATTAACTAAACTGAGCGCTCTCTTTCATTTATTAATTGCTGCCTCTTATGGAAATCGTTGCCTATGATAGTTCTTTGCTTATTATTAATTGCTGTGCATATGGGAGAATCGCTGCTCTTTGATCGCTGCCTTTAGTATTCGTTTCCCTCTTAATAATTGATGCTTTCAATATATGTTAATTACTGCCCTCTATCATAATCGTTGTCTTTAACCATTGCTGTGTACTTCCTTATTATATTTTATATTAAAATATTATGTGTATATTTATATATCTCTTATTAAAATATATTATTATTTTATGTATTAGACTTATATATATTTTAATATTTATATAATATAATGATTATAATCATAATAATCTTTAAATTGTTAGTATTTATATTTTAATATTTATAATGTTATATTGATAATTATAATTATAATATTATCTTATGATAATTATAATTATAATAATATTAAATTGCTAATATTTATATTTCTATTTTGATATTTATATTTATTCATTTGTATTTCAACATTAGGGTTTTTAGTGTCGTAATTTTGGAGGCATGACACATGAATCAAAAGTCTCATTTCTTGTGAAATTTTCAGTATTTATGTAATATTTAACTTGTTTAGTACTGCCAAGTTCTTCACTTAAGTTTTTGTACAGTTTCAAGACACTCTTCTTCAGCTTATCGAATCACTTCCAACACCAAGTCATGTGACTTCGTCTCAAATCACCCAAATCACAAATGTTTCAAACACCACAAATATGGCATAGTATGCAACCATGCATCTAGATGCCTCGTTGATTTTGCAAAGAAACAAGAAAAATAGAACTAATTTAAGATCACAGCTTCTGTCAATATTATCATTTGCACGTTAACTGAATTCATAATAGATGACATTATTTTGTGTGGATTTCATTTCATATCAATGAATTCAGACAAACTGAAACAAATACCTGCAAATGGTACGTATATCCAAGACCAGCATAGGTGCTCACATTCCTTGAACAAAGGTCCAATGCTCTCTCATATGATTTGATTGCTTGAGGGTAATGTCTGAGAACAAAATTGCAAATTCAATATGGTTATAGAAAACAGAAAGATGGCATGGGAATATCAACAATATTTTTCCTAAGTGTCAGACAAATTGAATATTTAGATGTTTACCAATTATTTAGCTATCATAAATACATGAGAATACATCACCTAGCAATTTAGACAGGAACAAAACATTAAATTTCTGTAAATCATAGGTCAGTAAAAGGTCTACTTGCTTTAAATAATGTTCACTATTGTTTCAGAGAAATACGATAGCAATACCATAATTAGCAGAGGCAGCTTCTCCACGGTTAACAAGAAAGACAAAGGAATCAGTAAACGAGTTCCAAAATCAAATTAACCAATGGACAGATGCAAAAACTACCTTCTTTACAGAATAAAAACAACACTAATTAATGAACCTAATAGATTCCAAGTAAGCTAATTAACTACCTGGACAGATGGAAAAAAGAATGGGCTTGAAAATGATGATTTTACAAATAATATATTTAGTTATATTCACTCAGTATTTTTTAACATTCAAGAATGCTATTTGAGTAAAATGAAAAATTGAAGCAGGGATTAACGACATGGGGATCATGCCAATAGTAGCATGTGTTGATGTTATAGCATCAGGATTATCCTTCACCCGATTTGGTTAATGTAGAAACCCTAGTTTCCCCTTCTTCTGTCTCCGACTGTCTTTCTGAAGTTTTTGAGAGTTTTGATGTTTTTGTGATGTTTTTGCAAATTTTGAGTTTTTTGACAATAAATGAAAAGTACGGCTTTTGCAAGAAATTGAAATAAATTCAATAAAAATAATATAACTCTGTAATTGATTGAATATGGATGCCAGTATCTTTATTTAATCTTCTCTACAGATTACAAGAATACCCAGATACATGCAATGAATAAAATAATGAATTTGCAATATTTGAAGAACCTGGTTTTTGCTGCAACAGTAGTACAGATTTGTACGGCTGAGTCAAATAATGCTCTTCTCCCTCTGACTGATGATCTCTGGTGACTCCCAGATGGTTGGCGCCTCCTTTGATGCAAACTGGAACCCACTAACAAAGGCGTTTCTTTTAATCTGATGAGTACGGCCAAAGGACAGAGGTACGGCCCTGACAGCAGGTACGGCCTGTCAGAATCTGCAATAAATGTTGTACGGCTTCCTCCAAAATCAATGTCTGAAGCTCTGTAAATGGTGCGCCAAGTTGTATGATGGTTTCTGAATGAAAGAATATGACTGAAGCTCTGCAAATGAATTTACTCTGAAGATCAATGATTTCCTCTGTGTGAGAAAACCTCTGCTGGCAATAGATCAAGTGATATTTCACACTCTCTGAATTGCTTTCCGCTGGAGATGGCTCGTTCCCCAAGGAAGTCGAGTTCAAACCCTAAAGTCTGTGCTCATATCAATTTGATCAGTTCTCAAAAATTCAATAATCACATAATGGCTCAAAACCCAAGGCAAAATCCTCTTTATGCTGAAAAGTGCGATTTCCTTAAGAATAGTGTTTTGATAAAATATTCACATTTTAATATTTTAATATTTCAATAGTCTCTGTTGAATATTTTAATATAAATCAAATGTCAAACTGGCCCCCTTTAATGATGGCGCACCCCTCAAGGCAAATCACTTAAGTTATAATTTTAAATTATAACTTTATATTATAATCCTTAATTAATTAATATTTAATCAATGTAATTAAATATTAATATTTCTCCCGTTACTTATCCATTTCCTGTTCGTAGATGGCGGCGAACTGCGGTGATTCGGATGCGTAAAGCCATCGCGCTAAAAATAGCGAGGGTCCCCTGCTTACTGCGGGGAGGCGCTAAAATAGCAATGAGGTCATGAAGCCTCAGATTGAGCGAGCGAAAAGACACTTGATCAATCTCACGCTAGCTGAAGGCGAGGCAAGCTCAGTGACCCTCTATCAATCAATAAAACCTCACGAGGGTGGAGTGTGATAGGCCAATCTGCGTCTCTAGAGATGTCAGCGAAGGGACATATTGAGTTAGCTTTCAACAAATAAATAAAAGTCATAGCTTCTTATTTATTTGGAGCCAACTTTTGTAAAGAGGCGCTTCCATTCAAATAACAATTTATATTTTATTTATTGTAGCCGACATAAAATAAATGATCGCCACCTTTGATAAAAGTCATATCATTTTGTAAGAGGCCGACTTCTTGTGAAAGGTCATCTTAATTGGGAGAAGACTCATCAACTTGTATATATATGTGGCGCTGCTCTCTCTTATTCATTCAATTATTATCAAGAGAAGTTTGCATAAAACTAACAGCATGGTGTGATGGTTAACAAAATATATTTAGTTATATTCACGTAGGAATGGTCAACAAAATAAATAAAAGTTAATAAAAGAAAATATTTTAAATCAGGCATAGTCAAAGGAACTGGAAGAAATAATAATTACAGGAGACAACCATCATTAAAGAGGAGAGGGGCATGTGATTGAATGGGAGAGTCATGCCATTAATAGGGCATGGTGACCCTTCTTCGGAGCAAGAAAGATTGCAGGACATGGGTCAAATTGGCATGCAAAACACCTAGTCATTCACCCACAACCACATGAAGAAAATGCATCTTTCTGGGCGTACTACAACCTCCATAAAAATCTGCAATGTGGGCTCAGTTTGCGGGGGGTGTGAGAACAGGAAGGCAGTGAGAGAGCTCAGGAGGAGGTGCGCAGTTTGGACAGAGAACAAGGGAAGCAGAAGGGGAGAATAGTGAGTGAAATAGAGAGAGAGATAAAATAGAGGATGGGTGAATGGGTATCAGGGTAGTAAATTTGGGAGCTGTGAAGGCTTTCCAGGGAAAATGTGAACAAAGATCATGCGAGTAAAATCAGTGGGAAACAAAGATGCAGGGCATTTTGAGCAAAGAGAGACATTTGGGGAGAATGGTGAATGCTCGAGCAAAGTTGAGGCATGCAGATTTGGGCAAGAATACAGAATACAGAGAGAGGTTAGAGGAGCATGAAGAGAGGGAGGCAGAGAAGAATGGATGGCACTGCAAGTGCAAAAGAGAATGGTGTGAGGGCAGACAAAACGCCTGAAGGAAATGGGGTTTCATCAACTGTAATGGTGACCAAGAATTGCACGAAGCAGATTTGATGAAAAGGCTTTAGAAACTTTCAAGTAAAGGAAAACTCTAGGCGTGAACCCACAACCCTTGATTGCATCCTTCCTACTTGTGCTGCCGTGAGAGCTTCGAACAAAGGCCGGTCTTCAGGTATTTGGTTAAAATTTTATGAGACTTTCCTTTTAGAGCAAGTTGTTTGGAGTATTTTTGGTGTGAAGGGTAAGTGGTTTTATCACCTGTAATGGTGACCAAGAATTGCACGAAGCAGATTTGATGAAAAGGCTTTAGAAACTTTCGAGTAAAGGAAAACTCTAGGCGTGAACCCACAACCCTTGATTGCATCCTTCCTACTTGTGCTGCTGTGAGAGCTTCGAACAAAGGCCAGTCTTCAGGTATTCGGTTAAAATTTTATGAGACTTTCCTTTTAGAGCAAGTTGTTTGGAGTATTTTTGGTGTGAAGGGTAAGTGGTTTTATCACCATTCTTTTTACAGTTTTGGGTGCCTGATTTTAAATCATTATAGTTGTTATAATGCTTCATATTAGCTTTGTTGGCACAAAACTTCATGCCATGTTCATTAATTTTATTTTCTTTAGTCATGGCTAGCATATTTTTAAATCACACTATGCGAGGAAAGTTTCAAGCATTAATAGTTTTTGAATCAATGTATATGTCAAGTTCTATTACTTATCTTGGTGGTTTTGTTGATGAGATGTATGCTTTGGAATCATAATGAGTATTTTAGATAATTTCATCACAAACGTTGGTGCTGGTGATTTATTTGTTTGGAATTTGAAAAAAATTACTAGTTGGTCTCTAAAGGCATTATTTTGGGTGGCTTCAAAAGAATGTTAACCATGGGCTTAAATGTCTATCCTGATAGCTTAAGATGATCCCAGCAAACTTCTTAATTACAAATGTAACCTTTAGCAAACTGTCAACTTTCCATTTGGCATTTTGAGATTATGTGCAGAAATAGTGTTGTCTGAGTTGAATTAACCACTATGGTTTGAACTTTAGTTTCTAAATAAATAGAAATATTCATATCAACATGATGGGAAAACCTTGTAAGTCAGATTGCATCCTATTAATTAATAGTACCAATGGTTTTGCATGTATTTGAAAGCTCAATTTAAAAGCTGTGATATTTAAATTACCACTGTGTGAAGCGTAGATTGCATAATAGACCTTTCAGATTTTAGGAAACAAATTGGTATGATAAGTTAATAGTAAACCCACAGCTTCATCACCATGAACTTAGGGTCAAAAACATTATGATTTATATGACAGCTGTAAAGATTAGAGACTAGTTAACTATACCTGAGGAATACAGTGAATATTGTAAACCTTGTTAAACCATAAAGTGATAATGTTGCCATTGTAGTAGTTTTGACTGTTTGGGATCTATTTTAGAGTGCATCAATGCACAAAACGTTTAAATATGCTATTTATTCCTTGCTGTTCTGTAAGTGTAATAGGTACTTAAACTAATAATTAAGGGATTTTGTGTCAAGGAAATCCTTTGGAAATATATTGTTTTTATATTCAGATCAATTATTATTGATCAATAAGGTTAAGTTTATTATAAACAAGGCTTATAATCAAAGAGTTAAACTAATGTATGAATGTATATGGCAAGCAAAGAAGTTGGGATTAGGAGGGATTTATAAACCAAGAATTTCCTATAATTAAGGTTTAATTATTCAATAACTTTATGTTCGAAATTTAAGGGAAATAAGATGGCAAAGCATCCTAGATCAAACCTTTAGCTGCTAGATAGCCTTATAATATGGACCATGAATCATATATAATTAATATGAGCCTTGGCACTTGGTTGCATAATATTGTAGGTAAGGGTGACTTCGCTTAGTGGCACTATGTCCGTCCTTTACCAAACATATCTTTAATATTGAAACTCGGTACTTTTGACAATCCATTGATACCTTTACTAATGGCCATTAAGGTCAAGTTAGACTAAATGACAAGTATGAATAAACTACCTAGTCTATTAACTAGACTATTATAAGAATATGAGGTTGCACCATAGGCTAAAGGAAATCGGGAGATTAAGAACATTATTAGTAAAAAATTTACTAGGTTTATATTTTCATATGTTGGTCCAATGGACATAGTGTTGCCAACTTTCTAAAGTATGGTTCTAACATTGATTATAACTTAAAACAAGCTTATAAATACTATTGCATGTCTTTCAAAGATATCTATTAACCCCTTGACTATAAGAGCCTCATTATTGAACCTATTATATAAGTTTCAAATGGAAATGATTTCCTGTGGGTTTGTGTGAACCAAGGTAATTTGGTATTAAGTAGTAAGCCTAGTCGAGCTAGATCAATGAGATGAAAATATAAGAGTCGGGATGTTCAAATAAGATTATAAATAAAAGGGGTGGAGTTTGATCCAAGACCTCAACATACTTAAGGGGAAGTGAAACCTTGGGTTGTGGGAACTTGTGCATAGGTATCCTTGAGAGGCTTTGTGAGGAGAACTACGTGTGACTTTGATCCATTTGGAAGCGGGTACATAGGCGGTCCATGGGCGAAGGATATCCCTGTGACCTCAAGACCGTAGGGAGAGGGTCTAGGGGGGATAACTCCAAGGGTTGGGGTTGTTCCTAATTGGTTTGACCTTTCCTCCTCCATAAGCTTCAGTTTGAGGCTGAAATGGGTATCAAATGGCTATGAAATGAGTTAAGGGAATCTAATAACTTGTATTTAATGCATGATGTGTTTCGAATAGTAAATGAATAAAGTAAGTGATTTAACTACTTGTTATTGGTAATTGAATATATGTATTGTTAGTTTTATGATCAGATTAATGACACAAAAATTTAATTCAAAATCAGACACAATCACACAGCAGATACCCTGGAAAAACCCTCCTCTTGAGGGAGAAAAACCCAGCAACAAATATATATCTCTTATATATATGTAATGGCAACAAGTCTCTTTACAATGAGGCCAATCTCAAGGCCAATAATCAGCACCTTCACAAGATGCAATGATAGATAAATGATCTGCACTTCCTTGCAACTCAAATCTGCTCTTGAAGAGTTCACAATCTGCTCTTGATGACTTCACAATCTGCACTAGATGAGTTCACAATCTGCTCTTGGTAATTCACACTTGAGAGAAGAGACTTCAAACTTGCTTGTTCTTGAATGAGGAATGAGCTTCTATATATACATTGTGCAAGAGAGGTCGCACCTCTTCAAGGAGAAGGTCAGCCACCAAAATATAATTACAAATAAAAGCTAGGTCGGCCACCAAGGAAATTACAAATAATATTGATTACAAGGAAGGTCAGCCATCTTCAATAATTAATCATCATTTATTATTAAAGACGTGTCTCTTGAATTTATCCAATCGCTATATATATAAATTAAATAGCCTTAGCTATTATTTAATTTATTATCTTGTCATCAAGAAGATTGTTGGAAGAAGACCACGACACTGTCATAAACATCAACACTCCCTCTCAACTAGGGAGGATTCTTCCAGCTGCACAAGACATATCACCTCATCATGATGTCTATCACAATGGCTACAACCATATGTGGAAGCAAAAGATATCACCTCATTGTGATATCTACCACAATGGCTACAACCATATGTGGAAAAGAATGATATCACCTCATTGTGATATAGACCATAATGGCTACAACCATGTATGGTATGTACAAGTGTTCAGCACTTGCGTGATGTTGTCACCTCAACATGACTTTCACCATGGCTCTCCCAAAGGGTGAAACACAAGTACAAAAAATCATCACGGACTCTCATGCGTGATGTTGTCATTTGAGCCACACACATGACATCCACCATGGCTCTCCCAGAGGGTGGAAACAAGGGATTCACCTCAAACTTCTCTTTGCAAAGAAGAATGCATTAACAAGGGATTTCACCTCGAACTTCTCTCACAAAGAAGAACTCATTAAAGAGGATCACTGATATTGAGACTCCTTCTCAGTTAGGGTTGTATTGTCCACCATACCAAGCTTATCTCGAAAGTACACAAACTTTATCCTGGAGAGAGGCTTGGTGAGAATGTTTGTTGTCTGCTCATCAGTGTTGATGTACCTCAACTATATAGCTTTCCTCAATACCATATCTCTGATATAATGGTATTTGATCTCCACATGCTTAGTTTTGTCATGGAACACAAGATTGACAGAAAACTTCACACAGTTTTGGTTATCACAATGAATGATAGTAGGCTCCATTGATTGTCTAAATCAATCCTGCAAGGAACTTACGAAGCCACACTGCTTCCCGAACTGCCATACAAGCTGCAATATACTTTGCCTCTATTGTACTCAATGCTACAAATGACTGCTTCATGCTGCAACAAGAAATCATAGCAGATCCCAAACTGAAGCAACATCTAGAGGTGCTCTTCCGATCAATGACACACCCTGCACAATCAAAATCAATATAGCCATGCGACTCCCGATCCACACCTGAAGAATATCTCAATCCATATCCAATTGTGCCACGCAAGTATCTCAGGATATGTTTTGTTGCAACAAGATGTATCTGCTTCGGTTCACACATGAACTAACTAAGTATACTCACTACATAGCAGATATTTGGTCTAGTGTTGACTAGATACATCAAGGATCCAATCAACTACCTGTACATCGTGGGATCCACCAAGTCTGAACTAGCTGTAGCCTCCTTCAACTTATGTAGGTTGGTCTCCATAGGCGTAGACATGGATTTGCAATCCATCATACCAAATCTCAATAGTATACTTCCATCTTCTTTAGGTTCAGTAGGCTCCCTTTGAATCTTCAAGTACTTACATCAACCTTCTGACCTCTTCGTCCAAGATTTCCTGCAACACTCGCCTTAGATAAATGTTTTCCAATGCACACCTCTGGTACTGTAGAGAGTTCAAGGTAGACCTCCTTGACCTCATTGCAGATCACTCTATTCTGAATAGGTTTGCGGAGCTACCAATATCAAATCCAAATGACTGTCTTGTGCAATTTTGATCTCAGCAGCTGAAGAGGTCTTTCAAGGATTTAACAGTTGGCCTTGCAACACTACAACCTTCACTTCTCAGTGAGTCACAGAATTGCCTCTTGATCCCTGCTTCAGAGATTGCAAAGAAGACTTCTGGAAGTGAACTCCCTCTAGCCACCAACTCAGTCTCATGGCTGCAAGTTGTGACTTCACGCTTGATCATTTCTTTGGTCGGCATGACTTCCTCACAAGATCCCTCGAGCTTTTCATCACTAAGCAATCTCCCATCACCTTTTTACTCCTAGAACTGTCCTGAAAACATTTTAGAGAGAGATTACTAACAGTTTATAACTATCCAAAGAAATATCAAGGCTAGAATCATACAAAGTTTACTATCTCAAGATATAGCATGAACACATAAGAGTTTATGAACAATAAATAAAGAAATCAACCTATAAGTGAAATATGAGCAAATATCAAAATATCAGAATGAAGGGATAAAGAACTTATCTTTAATTGAATTCAGATATAACTCTTCCATCTTTTACTCCTCTCGAGAGTGCCAAACTCAGCACAACAAAAAATAATCTGCACAACTACAGATTTCTTGAATTCATTATGCAGTTAGCATGTAGAACCAACTCTCTCCAAGAGTTCAAGGCTCTATCACAGTTCATGCATTAGAGAATGATATCGATGTGACCAACTTATCATCATCAAAATTGCAATTCTCTTTTTATTTCAGAGTCACACTCAGAAATCTTCACAACCAACATGAAATAACTTGCAATAAATCAAATCTTCAAATAATCTTAAGCTAGTGAACACAATTCAAGAGAAACCACTATCCCTCTTTACTAATTACAAGATCCAATTAAATGATATAACTCAACAAACAAAGAATACTTATCTCTTTAAATATTCT
>VDFB02340637.1:0-40122 GCA_007258455.2 Sequoia sempervirens | reverse complement strand
CGGGAATAAGTGGCATCAATATCGGGGGATAGGCTAAATATTCCATAATTTTATCGAAGCCCATCTGACACTGTTGGTTCCATCAGAAGGTGGAATCTTTTTTCAAAAGATGAGTGAATGGCTGACACTTATCTACCAACTGGACTATGAACCGACGGATGGGCTGCATCTTCCCCTGGAGGCTTCTTAACTATTTGAGATTGCGTGGAGGTGGCATGTCTAGGATAGCTTTTACCTTGGCGGGATCAACCTCAATGCCCCTGCGAGAGACTATGAAACCTAGCAACTTTCCTAAAGTGACCCCAAAGACACTTTTTTGGATTTAGCCGCAACTTGTAGTGCTCTAACCGCTCAAATATCTTTTTCAGGATGGCAGGATGTTCTACTAGTGTTCTAGATTTTCCTAATAAGTCATCGACATAGTCCTCCATGATGATCTATATGAGGTCATGGAAGATGACCGTCATTGCTCTCTAATATGTTTCCCCCGCATTTTTGAGACCGAAGGGCATAACATTGTAACAAAAAGTGCCCCAAAGAGTTGTGAAGGCGGTCTTGTGTTGGTCCTCAGGTGCAATTCGGATCTGGTTATACCCAGAGAAGCCATCCATAAGGGATAACATCTCATGTCCTGCTATTAGGTTGACCAACATGTCAATGTTAGGCAGGGGGAAGTCATCTTTTGGGCAGGCTTTGTTGAGATCCCTAAAGTTTGTGTAGACGCGAATGTCTCCATTTGGTTTAGCAACTGGTACTATATTAGAGATCCACTCGGAGTAGTCAATTGGTCTGATAAAACCTGCCTCTAGTAACTTCTCCAATTCCTTCTTGACTAACAACGCGACTTACGGATGCATCTTGCGAAGCTTTTGTTTGACAGGCTTGGCCTCTGGGTGAATGTCCAAGTGATGAACCACTAATGAGGGGTCTAAGCCTAGCATGTCTGAGTATGACCAAGCAAAGTTAACGATTCCCTCTTGGAGTACCTGCACGATGACCGGATACTCTTGCTCTGAGAGTGACTTAGCTACATAGGTGACCTTAGGACTTTTAGCAGTTCCCAGATTGACTTCTTAAGTCTCTTCAATCAAAATAGATAATCAGGCAGATAACTGAGTTCCCATAAGGGGAAGATGAACATCTCCATCTTCCGACACCTCTTCGAGGTTTTCACCATCAGATGCATCCTTTATTTTTACTTTTTCAAAGTCAAGAAGTGCCTCAGGGAGGTTTTCACTAGATGACCGCTTGTTACTTTTCTTATTCTTATTTTTGCGACTGGAGTGTTCATCCTCCCCCAATCCCATAAGGTTGACATATGTGTCTGCCGACATACTAACAGGTGTGCGATTACGTAGGTCCTAATCAATAAGCTCAAGATGGCAAAGGGATAGGTTAATAGTGCAGATGGATAGGCATTCGAACATAGATGATAGGTCAGTGTGGTCGATGTCATCATACGCACATATGATGGATTCCTCCTCGGGTATGTCTTCCAATGAGCCCTTGTCCACAGTGACACTATTGGAAGCATTAGACGATGTTTCGGGGCCTTTCTGCTTTCTGTCATACCCAATGCCCACGTTTTTTGGTAGCTAGGATGTATTAACGGGTTGCAACCGCCCTTGTTCTTCTTTTCCTAGGCCCCTGCCTTGATAGTTATGCTTTTCCACGAACTTTGTTGGCCAGGGGTACTTTTCTTGAAAGTATTCCTTGAGAGGAGTTTTTGGCTGGGGTTCTTCTCGGTAGACCCATTGGCTTATGTCCTCTTCCGGTGCATCTATCTTGATACTTGGGGATACGAAAGTGGTGGTAGGGATGTTTTTGCCATGGAAGGTGATAGTCTTATCTTCTTTTGGAGTAGCATGCAAAGGTTGACCATACTCGTGTGGTGATGGTAGCATGGTCGCTACATTAAGAGCAGTATGCATTTCGTACTCACCACACCCTTTGTCAATGATCTGGACTTTTGTGACTATAGGATCAATGGTGTAGGATGGAGTGGTTATCATGGTGGATGGTGGATTAGCAGATGATGACTGAGATGCCCCCATTTCAACCCTAGGACAATAATGTAAATGGGGAAAAGATGCTTCTAGAGCGCGGCAATATTCAAATGGTTGGGGATCAGCATAAATGGTGACCTCTTGTCCATTGACTGGGAATTTGAGGCACTGATGGTAGGTGGAGGGCATGGCTTGCATAGCATGGAGCCATGGACAGCCGAGGAGGAGATTATATGGCAAGTCCAGATCAAGGACATGGCAAGTAATGTACTGAACCACCGGTCCCACTTGGACAGGAAGATTGATGATTCCTTTTGAATTCCTTTTTGCATTATCATAAGCCTTGATTGTGATGATCTGATTACTTAAATCTGCTTGAGTATACCCCACCTGTTTTATGAACTTTAGAGTGCACAAGTTGAGGGCAGAGCCATTATCTACCAAGACTCTTTTTATTTTATGACGGGCAACCACGACTTCGATATGTAAGGGGCGATTGTGATTGGCATCAATGTTAGGCATATCGTTTTGGCTGAAGTGTAGTTGGTGAGATGAAGCTAGGTGTCCTACCAAGGCTTGGAACTATGTGGGATCAATGTTATTAGGCACATAGGTTTTCTATAGGGCTCTGTTGAGGATTTCTTGATGCACGGGGGAAGACTTAAGTAAATCCAAAATGGAGATATGTGCAGGGGTCTTTCCTAAGTGATCAAGGATGTTGTACTGGGAGGTTACAGGAGTCGATTGGGTGGGTGCAGAGGCTGCAGGAATGGTGATGCGGGCTCGTTGTGTAGTAACAGCACATTGATGGTCTTTAGCTTTGACATGTATCATGGATACACGAGGTTCTACCTGCTCAATGTAATGAATAATACCCTCGTAATTGAGGGGTACATTCTTATAGCTCATGTTATTTGTGCTGTTGTTTTGAGGATTACTGTTGGAGGTGTTCGAGCCTTGATTATGGTTTGGAAAGGCGTTTTGATAGATCTGCAATTGAGCATTGGACAATGGAGCTTGACTGGGGTCGACCTTGATATCACCTCGATCTATGAGATCTTGGACGTAGTTTTTCAGACCCTGACACTTATTCAAAGAGTGTCCTTTGATTTTGTGGAACTCACAATATTCATTTTCCCTAAACCATGCAGGCTTAGGTTTGGATTCGTCAAGTGGCTTGGTGACAGGGTACGTGATCGGATAGTTGATCTGCAATAGTTTGTTGAAGACGACACTCAAGGGTTCTCCTAGTTGAGCATACTGGCGTTTAGTGTTCCCTTGGTTATTTTGATTGGACTGTTGGGGAGGACGAGGTGTCCCTTGCAGTACGGATATGGCATTAGGGGTAAGGACGTTGCCGTCGGATGTACGCTAATGCGGACATGTTAAAGTGTAATGCGAACACCATTCACGCATCGTGATTTTTGTTCTTGTTCCAAAATGTGGCTTTTCGCTGGAATGACCTTTCCTTTATCTTGATTATATTTGACGCCCCTTTAAAAGTCAAGTGGCATGCTCAAGGATGGGTCCCTTCTCTACCACCTCCGCGAAAGTGGTGACACAATGTAATCGGAAGTTATGGGCCATGTCGGGATGGGAGTTCTCCATGAAGAGGGTGACCATGCCTTTTTCTTTCAAAGGGGTTTTCATTCGGTTTGCTAGGGCACTTCAATCTTTGAGGTGTTAGTGTTAATTCCCCTTCACGTTGTTTCTCTTTGAGGAGATCCAAGGTATCGGTATCTTTCTCCAAGTTGAAGGAGAAGTAGGAGACAAACTTTTTTGACAGGTCTGCAAAAGATTTTATAGATCCCTTTTCAAGGGTCATGAACCACCCTAGGGCGTTGCTTGCCAGACTCCGAGGAAACAGGCGCAAGAGATAGTTGTCATTGTGGATAACTTCTTGACACTGGGAGTAAAACTCCTGTAATTGGGCCTTAGGATCTTTGTTCCCCTTATATTTGTCAAACTTTGGCATTTCAAAATGTTAGGGGAAGGGAATCAATGAGATGGAGGGATCAAACGGATATGGGCATATATCTTCAAATTTGAACGATTGTTTGCCAGTCCCTGCCTGGAGATCTTTCAAAGTGGCTTTGATTTCTAGTATGTCCACATTGGCCGGTGTGTTGGACGGATATTGATGGTAGCACGATTTTGGATTCTAAGATGATGTTTGGAGATGGGCGCGTATGGGTGAGGAGGTGGCATCCCTTGCTGATATGCCAAGGGACCTTGTTGATAAAGAGGTTGCTGTTGTGAGGCAAGATATGGATGGGTCAGGTAGTTATGGGTGGCGTACTGTTGGGAAGTAGGGAGAAGGTGTTGTTGATTAGCTTGCGGATATTGGGGGTGTTGATATGACTGTTACGATGCCCCATAGGAGGGTTGTTGTTGATATTGTTGCTGGTTATAATAGTTGTAATGATGGGGTGGTTGTTGATGCATAGTTGGCGACTGTGGTGGGCGAGATGGGATGTTATGTGGTGGTTGCGCTTGTGGGCGTAAAATGGACGCAAGGAATGGAGATATGGTCGGGGCTGAAGGCCGAGGTTGATTTCCTGGCGGTTGATGCTGTAATGGTTGTGTTGAAAATAGGGGATTGACCAATGGTTGTTGTTGAGGTAGAGGTGCGATTGAGATGTTGTGCGAGGGAAGTTGTTGAGCACTAGTGGGAGCATAGGCTTGGGGAGGTTGTTGGGATACGAATGACGATGGAGGAGGGATGTTGGATTGGGACAGTTGTTGGGGTATGAATGATGATGGTGGAGGATTGTTAGATTGGGGCGGTTGTTGGGGTATGAATGACGATGGTGGAGGATTGGTAGCCCCAGGAGGTGGGGGCAAGGCAACGAAAGGGTTGCCCCCAGTGTTGACAGGAGGCGGGTTCGAGGGGAGTGGTGCCGGTAGCATTAATGGTTGCGGTTGTGGGACGTTTCGCGGCATGCCATAGGCAAGAGGATCATTGGGATCAATGGTTTGGGGTGCTCCAGTGACCGAGATGGTAGGATGTGTGGGATTTCCAATGGGATACAAGATAGCGTTGTCGAATTCAGGTTGATGCCAACCTTCTACGGAAGGAACGTTGGGGACATACGAGCTACTGGGGATGTCAGGTGAACCTTGGGGTACATTAGATGTGGAGGTGCCATACTTGGATAAGTCGACACCTGACGGCAGCTTGACACCTTTTTCAATCAAGTGAGCCAATATTTTGTCACCATGTCTTTCGAGAAGGCGTTCTGTCATTTGTGCATTAACAGGGTTGCTGAAGTGTTCCTTGAATGTGAGCTCAGGTTGATTAGCCATGTTTTCCTCCCCAGGTGGTGACATGTTTTGACCATCCACATTGGATTGTGATGAGGTGCCGTTGTGGGGATCGTGAGGGATATTAGCACCATAGTTAGGATCTGATGAGATGTTGACTGTGTTGGTGGGATTTTGAGGGTTGTTTGATTGGGGATTCAGGGCTTGTTGGTCGGCCATTTTCTTTGCCTGTGATCAAGTCTGAACGAGCATACAAGATGATGAGATAGATCAAGATATTAGAAAAACCTTGATGATGAAAGATTGATTCGATTTGATGGGAGATTAGCTGATGACGATTGGTCAGGCCGACGTGGATTGGCTTGATGGAATCGGATTGGATTGATTGATAGACACTGGATTAATCTGGATTTCAGGTTTTGATCCGGATAGATTTGATGATGTGGGGGTCTGATGATTAGGATTGATTTGATGATAAGTATGATGAAGACCGAGATCCACAACCGAGTTTAAGAAGGATCCTTGGTACCACTAGGTATTGATTAAAAGGTGGATGTATGATAACGACACCGAATCCAACTTGAGATAGAAGTGGATTGATTGGGTCGGAAAGGATAACTGACTTAAGACGGATAGCGATCCTAAGCTAGCTACGATGATTATGATTAGGGATGAATACCTAGGTCGACTCGGATGACTACTCTAATGGGGTTTATATGGAATAACAGAGATCAGAGATGAAAGCGGGTTTAGGACAGATGGGGAGCGTGAATGGCTCTCGAAAAAAGCAAAAGAGTGTTCAGGACAAATGACTCTTAGAACGAAGGGATGGAGACTCAGAAAAAACGTTCAGATGTTCGTTTAGGATGGTGGATGATCATGTCGATGTTCAAAATAGGGACAAGGGGTGCCAAGTGATAATATAGGCTGGTCAAAAGTCAGGTCTGCCACAGCATTAGGACAGGTCTGCCACTGCACTAGGACAGGTCTGCCACTGCACTAGGACAGGTCCGCCACAGCACTTAGGACAGGTCCGCCACAGCATAAGGATAGGTCCGCCACTGCACTAGGATAGGTCTGCCACAGCACAGGGACAGGTCCGCCACTGCACCAGGACAGGTCCACCATAGGGTTAGGACAGGTCCGCCACAGCACAGGGACAGGTCTGCCAAAGGACAAGGACAGGTCCGCCAAAGGATAAGGACAGGTCTGCCAAAGGATAAGTTTAAGCTTGATGTTTTGATGGATGGGTAAGGCAAAGGACCCAAAATATAGCAATCATAAAAAGACTTGGCCAAACTGATAATCATTGGTTTTTGCACAAGAAAGACAATTCAAATAGCACAACCCTAAGATTAGTAGAAATGGGTATGGTCAACAAAGTCTTCTACTCTAAGATGCACATGGTTGCTAAGGAGTCCGATATACACCTAGTACGTGAGGCCCAAACCGTGAACACCAACCCGTTACAAGCGTGAGTCAGGAACCTTAGCGAGATACTAAAGGCTCGGACCAACTCTTCACGTCATCCCGACACTTCGCCAATTACAACGTGGTTGGATTAAGGTACAGCTTTCACTCTCCCCCCTTTATATACCCCGTCGGTACGCGTGGTTGGAATCGTCCCTTGGGTGATGAAATCCCCAAGCAGGTCCCACTAAGAAAGTGAAAAAGGGGTGACTCAAAAGGACTTGGAAAGCTACGATTTCTCATCACCCAAGATCGCCAAATGGCGCAAGGGGATTGGATACGTCAAATAGCCTTCCTAAACACACCAAACAAGGTTTATTGACCCCTCTAATTAAACTATGTGCCTAATTTACCAAAAGACAATGGCAAAAACTTGAAATTTTACCTTCGGGAGGACAGGTCCGCCACTCTGCAGGGATAGGTCCGCCACTCTATCAGGACAGGTCCGCCACTGCACTAGGATAGGTTCGCCACTGCACTAGGATAGATCTGCCACTACACTAGGACATATCCGCCACTCTGCCAGGACAGGTCCGCCACTGCAGGACAAATCCGCCACTCTGCCAGGATAGGTCCGCCACCGCAGGACAGGTCCGCCACTGCAGGACAGGTCCACCACTCTGTTAGGATAGGTCTGCCACTCTGTAACCCAGACCTACAAAAATGCAAAAAATAGCAAACGTGAAAGTAAGAGACCCGTTTGTGGGTCCCACCGGGCATGCCAGAAATGTGATAGGTCGAATGTGATCGTTAGAAAATGAGCAGCAAGTAAAAGAGTGAAAATAAACACCAAAACAACCTACACCTCAAGATTATCCTAAGTTGGAATCAACACAAGATAAAAAACAAGAAAATGGAACCTTATACCTTGCATCGAATCGATCATTTGGTTGGCCCTTCAATCTTTGATGTGTATGCTCCTTGGATGGCACAAGATGCAAGCTAAATGATGTTGTGAGGATGAGTGCAAGTGGATAAAAACATGAAAATGGCTAAGTATAAGTTGAGAAAAAAAATTGCAAGAGTTTGGCTAGCAAAATGATCTCTCCAAAATGAGAGAAAAGAGGGGGTATTTATAGGAATTTTGAGAATTCCTAGAGGAGATGGATGGTCAAGATTGAGCCACCAAATATCAAGATGTAGGGCTAAGGTGAGTTGAGAACTCACAAGCCCTCACATCTTGACATGTGGCATGGGGAGAGGCTTAAGAAAGATGAGGTGGAGATGAGGTGTAAGGGAAGTGCATGACATGGATGTACTTCAAAGGACCATAGGGATTTGGTCAAGATATCCTCATAAAGGATGTCCTTGTCCCCATGTGGGTGAGAGGACATGTGAGGAATTAAAAATTCCTCAAATATACTCATGGGGAGATGGGAAAGAATAAAGAATAAGTGAAGGACATGTGGGAAGAAGTGAAGGAATTAAAAATTCCTTTTGGGTGCCTTGGGGGATTAAAAGGTGAATTAAAAATTCACATGGGGAAGTGGAGTGCCTTGTCCAAAAGGAGAAAGCCTTTAATAAGGTTGACTTAAGGACACATGCCATAAGTGGGAGGAGGATTAGGTTAGGCTAACCAAATGATTAAGGTTGTGCAAGTACTCAGTTAGATGGTCTAATGACTCATTAGAAGCAAGTGGGAGATTATGGAGGATGTGACCCTAATGATGATTAAGGGTGTGCACATGCTAACCCTAGTTAATTAGAAGAAGGTGAAGTAATTAAGATGGACTAGAGACCAACTTGCAAAAGTTGGAGGATGTGACCATGAGAGAGAAAAGAGGAATTAAAAATGAATTTTAATTTCAAAAGGGGAATATGACTAAATTAAATAAAATGGTTAATTTATTTAATTTAGAGGAGGAAAAGGGGTAAAGTATTTATTAAATTAAATACTTTAGGACCATTATGTAAGATGCAAGGTATTAATTAAACAAATGGTTTAATTAATATTGATAGAGGGGATGAGCAATTGGATGAATAAGGAGACGTGTTTAATCATATGGAAGTGATCAAATCGGACGTCTACACCTTCATATTCAAATATCCTTGTACAATTGACATCATTTTTGAGATATATATGCAGTGATGATGATGGTTGACCTATGTGTTTTATGTGCAATGATCATGATGGATGCATTTAATTTCCTATTGTGTATGCTATGTGATGTTTCATGGTGATGATATGATATGCCATGGATGCAACATATGTTTTATGAATAATGTCTAAATGTTATTTTTTTTGTACTTTTGTGATACAACTATGTATGATGCAATGGATGGATATTGATGTTAATGAAAAAGTGGATGATTCCAATGATGGATAATTCTACATGCTCTTATGGATGTATGCTATGCATGATAATCTTTTTTTTTGTATTTTCTGATGCAAATATATGAATTCCTGTATGAAATGGATGAATGGAAATTTACATATGTTGGTGCTTTGTGATGCATGATATTATGATGTATGACTAAATGTATATGGATGGAAATGATATGATCAATGCTTTGTTTTTGTATTTTCATGATGCAAACATATATATGATCTAATGACTTGGATGAATGCTTTAGAGAATGATATGGTAATACATTTGTTTTTAGATTTTCATGATGCAAATATATGATCTAATGACTAAAATGATATGATAATGCTATGAATGATGTCCTAATGCTCATGCATCTAAATGATCCTTTTGGTAATGTCAAATGTACTCAATCTATTAATGATAGAAATAACATCATCCTTAGAGAAATCTATAAATACTATTACAACATCTAGTATGAATGCAACCTAAACATGCAACTCTAAAAATGCAATGTTGTCATCCCAATAATTAATTCATTGTGCTTGGTATCATCATTGAGATTTTTTAACACAAGCATCTAGGTATAATTGAACCGAGATGACCTGAGAATTCCTTGCATAAACAAACAAGAGTTAATCATTTTCCCATGTGAATCCGGAATGTCATCAGTGATACTTTCTAGAGCACGTCCCATGATGATTCACATGGTAGTAATGATCAACTCACAGACAACAGACAAAGAAAAATATCATTCTTGATCATAGCTTCTCTAGTTCTTGACATCCTTGAGTTGCTCTTGAGAAATGATAACAAAAATCACAATGCAAATAGTTTTGAACATTTGTGTGAAGTGATAAACTGTGATTCATAGTATCATCACCAAATGAAACTTGTTTTTGATTGACCTTGTTGTTGTTGGTTCGGATTATTGTTTTTGGTGAGTCTGATTGATGTTCAAAGTTGTAGCCCATTTGATTCTTGTGTTTTCGCTATGCTATCGTATTGTTGTTTGTCTGTTGCCTTTAAGCTCAAAGATGGATTGCCCCCAGTGAGTTCAGGATTTTTCCCCTAGTGGAAACAAACCAATTTTATTATGGATATGTACAATGATCAACAAGCCAAAGTGAGACACAACCGGCACAACAGAATATTTACATGAGGCTCAAACGAAGGATGTGGATAGTGATAACAAAGAACCTATGTGGTCAACACATGTTCCAATAGAGGAAGAAGCTAGCCTATCACAAATAGCACCTGTTGCTAGTTTTTCACCACTTGCTTTAATTGTACTTTTTTAGATTTTATGATTTTTTTGTATTTTTCTCTTTTTTGATTTTTTTGTCATCACCAAGATGCCTATTTTCTAGGTTTTCATCAGGGTGACCATTTTTTTAGGACATTTTCTGATGTCTTTTGGATTTTTTCCCAACTTTTTTTCCAATGCAATGGGTGAGTCATGTATAGAATTTCTTGAGATGGAGGTTGTTCATGGGCTCTTCGAATAGGTCTCCTTCTGGCGTCGATAGCTGGTATTCTCTTGACCCATAGACTGACACAATGACAAAGGGGCCCAACCAATTTGGTTCAAACTTTCCTTTCTTCTCTTTATCCTATCGATTGTGTGGGTTATCCTTCAATACCAAGTCACCAACTTGAAATGTTATGGGTTTGACTCTATGACTGTAACTTCTAGACATCCATTGTTGGTAGGCTTTCAATTGGTTCACTGCATGTTGGCATCGTTCATCTAACAGTTCTAATTCTTGCAATCTAGATACCCGATAATCCTCATCAGAGATGATACCCTTCAATGAAACCCTAAGTGATGGCAATTCAACTTCAATGGGTACAATGGCCTCAAATCCATATACAAGAGCGTATGGTGTGACTCTTTTTGGTGTGCGAATATTGGTGCGGTATGCCCACAAAGAAGTGTTTAATTATGTATGTTATGTTGTCTTCAGTGGGTAAAACATTAATAGGAATGTGAGAGAACACACCCAAGGGATCCATTTCAAAGACCTTCAAAGAATACCTTCAAAATTTTGGTCAAAGTCTCTCGAAAACTTCCACAATAGTAGAAGTATACATTTCTTTTCCTCAAATTACTTAGAGAGATGCTTCAATTTAAAATTCACAAAGCTTAGATAACAATAAATACCTTCTTCAAGCTTTGTTGAAAACTAGGGTTTGATGCCAACTTCTTTGAATCTCCTTTCAAATTTCTTTACCTCGCTCTACTTCTTCCAATTTGCAAATGTGATTTAATTCAACTTGGTTTCTTACTAAAATGTCTTACAAATTTTACCCTAATTTTGCATTAAATGCACTCCAACTTCAAAAAGTTGATAAACACTTTGTAGAATACACTGTGAACCCTAAGATACTCCACAATTCATCAAATTTGCATATTTTCTACCGAAAACTTCTTTAATATCTTCAAAATGACACTTTACACCATATATCCTTGTGTCACTGCTTCACACTTCTTATTCTGGGGGTTTGTTAGATTTTTCAGTCACTGCTCCCCCTAAAACCATTATTGGGTTTAGTTCTTAGAAGAAGTATTTGCACCAGATGTAGATGCAGATGCATTTGATTCATTCTTATCCTCAAGCTCTTCTTTTTTCTTCCAAATCTTCTTCATTTCCTTTTTAACTTCAGCATGATCAATCTTATTCACAGTTTTGTTCTTTTGAACCGATTTAGCTTTCTTCTCAATTTTGCTTCTGCAGAATTTTGAAATGTGTCCCAATTTAATGCAGGTGTAGCACATAACATGTTTCTGACCAAACTAATTTGTATTCAACCTTGATTTGCATTGAATAGCTTTATGTCCAAAAGCATAGCATATATAGCAATAGCCTTGAAAAGATTGAGTCATCCTACCAATATTGAATATGTTCATCATTGCCTGACTTCTACATTTTGTATCTCTATGCCCAAACTTATTGCAAGCAAAGCATTTTCCAGTAAAGAATCTAATATTATGTTTCATTATATTCTGGTTCATTCTATTTCTACATTATGTCACCCTATGACCAAATTTATTACATGAAAAAAAAATGCCATTGAAAGATGGGAACCTTTGAGCATTAGGTTTTCGAGTAGGAATCCTTTCAGTATTGCTTCTATGATTATTGATCTGCCTTCCATTTTCTTGAGTCTTCCTTTGATTGTTCATTTTGTTAGGAACCTTATTTTCCTTTGAACTTTGTCCTTCTTCAAGTCCTAAACCGCTTTTATCTTTAGAGGGTTTATGAAAAGTAATCAATTCATCAAGCTTTGTGGTGCTTGCTTTGAATTTATCCTCATGAGCTTTTGCCTTCACTAAGTCAGATCTTGGTGTCACCACTTCTTGTTCAAGCTTTAAAAACTCATCAATTTTGCTTTGGATTTCGGCTTTCTAACATTCTTCAATTCTTTTCTTCTCTTCCACTTACAGCTTTAGTCTGGTGATGTCTTCATTTTCCTTCTTCAACTGATCACTAACTTCTCTATGCCTTTCTTTGAATTTCTTTATTTTTTCTCTTAGTTTTTTTATGCATTCATTTGCTTCTTTCAGGTTTTCCTTCAGGGATTCTTTCTCATTTTCACTTTTGTCCAGATCTTTAAGAGCAACATGAAGTTCCTCAGTTCCAGAGATCTCTTCTAGGGGGACATGATAATTTTTATCAGCCATGTGTTCAAACTTCAAGATCTTCCTCAAGTTGTTAAGCTTTTCAAAAGGAACCGAGCTCTGATACCAATTTTTGAACAAATAGAATACTGAGAGGGGGGGTGAATCAGTATTCTATTAAACCAATTGATTGCTAACCATCCAATTATTACAATGTATCTTACTACAGCAGTAGGTAAGAACATGGAAATAAACATAACATCACACAAAAAATAGACACCAAGATTTTTACGTGGAAAACCCAAAGTGGTCAAAACCATAATGAGGATTAACTCACAATATATTATAACTAGTTACAAGATATTACATGGCACACTACCAAGACACGTTGTCCTTGAAAGGCTCACAGTCGAAGTACAAAGATATAGCTTACCACCAGAATACAAAAATATATGGCTCACTTCTAGAGATGTGAACTGAAGGGAATGCACCTTCTAATTGTTGAGTATAGTTCCAATTAAGCTCTGAAAGATGGAAAGTCCTACACTGGATTGCAGGTGTACAACAACTATCATCAACTACCATATCACTTCATCACATATCTCGCATCATCACTTCTCTCTCATCTCTCTCTGTCGATCTCAAAAAACATACATACATCTATGTACATATCAAATATATATGCTTAATAAAAATTATATATTCCATATACACATGGTTCATACATCAATTAGGTCGACCTAATTGGATGTAATCATACATAATTTAAAATATCTTGTCGGCCACAAAATAAAATTTCTTTGGCGCTCAAAACTAAAAATGCAAGACACAAATTAGGTTGGCCCAGACCTAAAAGTAATCCTTCATGAAATGTGCACCTTAAGTCAACCAAAAGAGAAACACAACAAAACTATAAGCCAAACTTCTGACATTTAAATATTTGAACCTATTCAACTAAAATTGTTGATTCCCCAATCACAACTGCATCTAAGAATCTTGAAAAACAGATCAAAATTGTATGTGCTGACATACACTTTAGAGAGATTATGGACCATATTACCATATTGGTGTAGCATGAACATAGTTTACCGAATGAGTAGATATCCAGACATAGAGCAATGTTGGCATCAATGACAACAAAAACAACAAATCGAAGGTCTCCTTCTTCATTCTTCCAACACAGGTGATAGCTTCATTTGGCACTTTAGCACCTCGTGCACGCAAGAATGAAGGGAAATACCAAGAGCCAAAGAACCAACAATAAATTGGCACAAGTAATTTAAAAAACATTTTTTTAAAAGTTGACCTATACCTTCTATTAATAACAAGTAATGCAAGGCATGTACAATGCTAACATAGAGAATATTTTATGAATCAATTTTTTCAGCCATGGTTGTTACAACCACATATGACTTTTCAGAGATGTATTTTACGTATTTGTACAATTGTATGGATTCTATACAATTATATAGAATTTTTCTACCAATTTTTTTGCAAACCCTAGCAAAAATGGCTAAAAATATTTTGACACCAAAATATCAAGTATTTTGTATGAAAATAGGGTTTTTTGGGCCTTATGGACTCAATGGTGAGGTCTATTTTTTCCTAAAGTGCACCTATAAAAATATCATACTTGATTATCTCCCAAATTTGAGAAGGGGATTGTAGATCTAAAGCATTGATACCATGTTAGAGTCACCAATGGACTCAAGCTCCTAAGCTCACTTGCAAAACCAAAAGATGACTTACACAAGAGAGAAACAATAGAGAAATATTACCAAATTATGGCCACAATGGATTGATTTAAGATATCAAGGATATACATATGATGCCTTGCTTATATAGGCAAGGTTGAGAGATAAGACTAGACAAGATTATAACAAGTGTCTTAATCTTATGCAATGATATAATTATAGGATAAGATAAGATAATATCACATGAATACTTAAAAACTTCTAGAAATATTTCTAAATCCCTAATTAAACTTAATATGTGAACATGTGTGAATAGGACCATCTAGATGAACTAGTTTGGTAATATACCTTGTTCACACCAATATTTTGAATCTAATTATAAACAATTAAAACCTTAAACTTTATTAACTTGTAATAATTGTTAGAGTTATATATACAAAGGTTATATGTGCACTAAATCCCAAAGAGATACTATAAAAAAAATTATTTTGGAGTTGTTGGGTAATTCTATATTCCTTGGGTGCATATGATACAATTTTAGGTGCAAGAGGAAGATCAAATATAGTAGATAGTAAAAATTGGCTAGTAAAGTGGAAAATTTTAACCTCTAACTATTTTTTTATTTGTATTTCCAATTGTATAATAAATCTATAGAATCTTTGGCATGGAAGGTAAGTATATCCTTAGGAGGAGATGGCATGGCATGAAAGGTAGTGTAATTAAATACATAGGCCATATGAATAGTATATAAAAGGGTAAAAATTTAACAAAAGATCTATGACAATCATGATATGAAAGATAAATATCATCATAAGATGCAACAACATCATGTAGCTTGGTATAGAAGGTGTAACCTCATCAATATCTATCACACAAGGTGTACCAATAATATAAGATAAAGCCTCACTAGGTGCATGCTCATCACTACAACAAATCAAAACTCATTGAAAAGTGACATAAATGGATTTTAAAAAATTAGATATGTGCTAACCAACAAAAATATTTACATGATAGAAAAACACCTTCATAGAAAATGCATTCTCATCATCACATAGAAATGCATGCGAGCATCAAGGATGGAAGGATTAAAAGCTACAAAAGATATGGAAACGTCATAGTCAATAAGGAATGCATGTAATTTAGCTAAATATAATGACCTATGAGAATCAATGATAAATGATATAACTAAGATATGTGATCCATGGGTAGCTAGGTAGTATCAAATAGATATGACCTAGTGAAGGTCCAAGTCCTAGTCACAATCTAATAATGGAACACAAATAAGGGTGGATCCAAATCCTAATAAAATGAATGCAATTTACAAAGTCATATTTGAAAATCCTAAGTTGAAAAAAGGATAAAGTGTAAGGTCAAATCCTAGGTCATACAAGAATATTGGATTCACCAAAAAAAGTAAGGGAAATGCACACACCTACATTAATATCTACGATAATTAAATAAAAATCATACATGGTTTGGGATTGAAAATATTAAATATTGAATTAAATGTGAAAACAATAAAAAAATATGAGGTACTTAGCTTAAATCCAATGAAGATATTAGTGTACATGTGTTAGAAGTTCATTCACATGATATCAAAATTTAGTAACATATCAAATAATTATTGTTCATCTGAAAATTTTGTTTTCCATAATTTATTTCAATTTCATGGGTGTGAAAGCAATCTTTATGAGTGCAAATTTGAACTTTTGTACATAATTAAACCTAGAATTCATGAATCTAAACTTGTTGAATTATGGAGACTAAAACTTGTTCACCTTTGTGTATATTCTTTGAATCTAGTAAGGAACAAGTGGTGTATAAAAACATCTTTAGAGAATCTATTGCAACTCCTTAGTCAACCCCTTGGATGGATCAATACAACAATAGTGAACCAAGGTTGAGAATAATAAGCGTGCAGTATGCTCCTAGAATGTTGATGTAATCATTTTTATCATTTTAAATAGACCATTAATTGTTTGTTAGATGATTTTTTTAAATGTTTGATAGATTTTTAAATATATGTTAGATGATTCATTTTAAAATAGGGTTAGTCCTTGAATACACCATTTTAGTGTGCAATTTGGAATACTTAACATTGTAGACACCTAAAAATGACTAATGCATTTTCATCTTGTCATCTTATCATTATCCTCATCAATTCTTCTATCAATATTAACTAAATAATATTTAATTATTTAATTAAGCTAATATCCTCTTTTTATCCATAATAATTAAATATTTTTCAATTATTTAAGTAGCTTAATTTTTTATTATATTTGTATTAATTAAGCATTTTTTATTATTAAATTGATTCATCATTTATCATTTTCTCTCCAGTATTAACTAAAATAAATTCAAATTATCTTTCATCTATTATAATTAAATAATTTTTAAAATTTATTTAATTAGCTAACACTCCTCATAATAATTAAATAAATTAAAATAATTTATTTAAATTTAAATTATCTTTCCCTCCAAAATAAATAAATAAAATTAATATTTAATTTATTTCTCCTTGACTATATCTTATGAATGAATAAATTCATGTAATTCTTTCAACTATTCTACTCCATTAATTCAAATTTTAGCTCCTACCCTATCTTATTTTTTGTATCCATCGACCTTTCCAATTAATCTTCACCATTGATCAAATATTAGTGAAACATATAAATAAAGTTCTTTATTTTTTCATATCACCTAGAGCATAATTTAATATCATTAGATCTAGAGCACTAGAGTATTATCAAGCAAACTATCATTATCAAACATTATCAAGCAAAACCAAGTATCATTATCAAGTAAGCATTATCAAGATCTCATATCTTCTATTTACTTGAGCAGATATCATTATCAATACTATCATATTATCATTGTACTATCGTGGTTATGCTATTTTTAAAAGAAACTCACATATCAAACATTCAAACTACTTTTAAAGAAACAATGGAGCAAATCAAGGTTTTTGCTACGATATAATTGTTTATTATTTCATTTTATACATAGATCTTGACTTTTATTGATTGATTGTTGAGTGTAAATTTGATACTTGCATTGCATTGTTCTTATTTTTCATAATTCATATTTTCATCATCTACACACATTAATCAACTCACAATGACATGAAAATATATTTAACAATTTTTTGAGCTTGACTACTCATGAAACATGGATCAATGAGTTTGACTCGAAACACAGTTGAATCCTGATAGCAATATCATAATTTTTTGAGCTTTTAAAAATAAATTAGAACGTATATGAAGTGATAGCTAAGTTGGAAAGCTGCCCCATTAGCAGCTGGCAGGTAGCACAGAGGACTTGCTAGAGGCGAAGCTGCAAGTCAAGTCAACCTGTGTTCTTACGTCTTTACTCTCCTATTTCTCTGGATTAAGAAGAAAAAGTTTTCTATCAAAAGAGTTTTTTTATTGGATTAAGAAGAAAAAAGTTTTCTGTCTTCCATTAATACGTAAAATGCCTTTGATTACGAGGAAATCAACAGTAATATCAACCGTCACGCTAGGCCTTTTTTAGTTGATGAAAACTGTTCATTAACATATCCATTCTGAGTACAGCTCTATGTTGAAGATCACTGTAAATCTTATTTATAAAATTCTTTTGAACTCAGATGGACAACCGTACATGTCTCCCATTCAACTATGTTGATAGGTCATAGCTTTCTGTCTGTCACTCCATGTATAACAGGAATTTTGATTTCAATATCCTTCAACTGCTAATTGCAAAACTATATTTTATGGGTATTGATCTTCTTGGGGTAAGTTTTGGGGAGTAATCTGATTTGGGTTTTGTGGAATTCAATGCACATTAGAATATCCATTATAACCTACTATGCCTTACAATGCATTTTAAGATGGGAAGGAATTTTTTGTTTAGGTGCAAATCTCCATTTTTTGGTGGAATTTTCAGCTCTGATTCAATCTTTGCTGACTGGCACGAATAAGTATATGCTTGAGAGATAACAAGTGGAAGCTTCTTCATTCTGGTTAAGCCTGAAAGTATTTTGCCTAGGTGCTTCAAATTATACCTTGTTGCCCTATTTCCTTATTATTCATTTTGGTTTGTAAATGAGTTTGCAGAAAGAAATTTCCATTTGGATCAGTTTTCTTAATGCTGAGGGAAATTTTCATTTGGGATGGCTTGGTTACATGTTTGAAGGGTAAAGTTCTCATTTGGGCTTTCTTTTTGGTAACCATTATTAGGGTTTCTGAGTTAAAAGGAGATGGCAGCAGATGGGATTGATCGGAACAGCAGTCACAGAGCATCAGACGGCAGTCATGAGAGTAGTGCTACTGCTGGGGGAATGATGGGCTTTATTCCTATGGGAAGACCCCACAAGCCCAAAAAGAAGAGGCAATTTCTCAGGTCTTTATTCAAAGGATTTGCAGCTCCAATGCCATGCAGGTGGCGAAGCATGCCTAGGGGGCCGTCACAGTACCCCACAATTAAGAGCACTGTAACAGGGACCTTATTTGGGTACAGAAAGGGGCATGTGCATTTTGTAGTGCAGGAAAATCCAAGGTGCCTTCCTCTGTTGTTCATAGAATTGGCGACACCCACAAATTCTGTGGTTAAGGAAATGGCTTCAGGACTGGTTAGAATGGCATTGGAATGTGAGAGAAGACCTAATAGAGGGAGCATTTTTGAGGAATCCATTTGGACAATGTATTGCAATGGCAGGAAGACTGGATATGCCATGAGGAGGAGCTGCTGTGAAACAGATTTGAGAATACTTGGCATGGTCCAGGCTGTTTCCATGGGAGCTGGTGTTCTTCCCACTGAGGAAGAAAGTCGGGATGGAGAGCTAATGTACATGAGGGCCAGGTTTGAGAGGGTTATGGGTTCAAGGGATTGCGAGGCATTCTATATGATGAATCCTGATGGCGCTGGCGAGCCAGAGCTCAGCATTTTCCTTCTTAGGGTATGAATGAACAAACATTGAAGTGCCGATGAAAAAACAAAATGCATTTGTATGGGTATGGAAATTATTTCAAGGTTATGACTAGGTACTTCCAAGTTTGTATTTTACATTGTCTTATTGTTGGAGTTGATGGTTACTACTTGTACTGAAAATAAGGATTTTGAGTCCACTCTTGTTTTTATTCTTAACTCTTCTTAGGCTTAAGATCATGTCATCTTATCCTATGTTGATGGGACCTTGGTATCATGTTTGACTGACAGTGAACAATTATGGCACCTCACTGAACTCTTGCCTTTGGAGGGAAACATATTCAGATCTGTAGAGATAGATTTGTTTCTAGGTAGATAGACAGGATCATCTTTTAGATGATATTATAGCCCAGCACAGGTGTATCTGATATTAGTCAGAAGATATCAGATGATTCAGTTTTAATCTTTACTGTAGTCCTCTGCAATGTAGAACAGTAAAATAAAACTTTATCCTCAACAAGATGACAAGATTTAAAATAAAACAATTGTATCCCTGAACATCCAAACATTTCAAGCAGTTATACGCTGAGGTCAACAGTTGTCCTTTGAAGGAATCATGGTTACAGAAGGAATCATGGTTACAGAGAGTTTCTGTTTTGAGGTCAGTAATGGTGTTGGTATTTGTAATCAACGTTGTTACTGCAGAAGGTAATGAACGATTAAATTATGGACCTGCAAAACTGTTTTCAGCATCTTGACATGATCTTGCAATTATATCAATCATGTCAATCATGTTTGTGTATGTAATCATGATTGATCTACTCCAGGTTCATTGGCAATCAGTTCTTTCCATTGGGTTTTGTGCTTCTGTTTTGGCCTATGGTCTTGGGAGTGATGTAAACACACTTTTTCTTTTGGATGATAGGTTATGCTTTTACAATATTGTCATGTGAAATTTGTATATCTATAGTATTTTTTATTTAGTTTTGTGTTTATTTTGAGGAAAATGTTTTGATATATAGATATGTTGATAAGTGGTATAATTTTGTATAATGTTGGGTCTTTTGTTTTATGTTCTCCACCCATCTCATTACACATGTTCTTATGCACCTATCACTCATCCACATTCATCTATTCACACACCCTTATGCATTTGTCATATCCACTTGTTTTTAACACATATGTCCACACATTTGCCTGCACGTCACCCATTGAGATTTAGTCCCTTCTCTTTTGTGGGACTAGTCTACAGTTATAAGGTCATCCTTGCAATCATAGACTTGTCTAACCCTAATTTAATTTTTTAAATTTAACTTTGGTTGACTTCTCACCTTTACCCTTTTTGCTTAAAGGACAAACTAAACACAAGTTTGTGTGATATGTTGTTGTATCTTTGTATTAAAGACATTAAATACATTCATTTTGATCATCATAGAATCAAAGGAGAAATCATTCGCTTTACACACTTCAATTGGTGTTCTAAATGGAATCTAGCTTTGCACAAACATTTTAGAAATATTTGCATGACTAAAGATTATTGTTTTCTATAATTGTTTAATTTTGGGGGGTTGATCTAGGAGAACTTGATTCCTTGTAATGAATCAACAACTCTTAAAGTATTTATAAGCTAAATACCATTATCCCCAAATATATACGAAGAACTAGGTAGATTGTCATACATCAAGCAAAGTTGATAAGAAGTTTGCAAATCACACAAGACAAGGTCATAGGTGGAAGACAAGTTTGGAGTCCCAAACTCATTCCTCACCTCCAAACTCATCCCTACATAGTGACTTGAGAATATTTTAATTTTGAGGTGATTTCTAGTTTGATATTCACTATTACTGATACGAAGGCATATTAGATTTAGATGCACGTTAGCTCTAGTGCATTATTCAGTTATCAAGCTAAGCTAATCAATTATGAGTTAAGATTTAAATATTGAGCTAGTAGTTAAAATGCAAGAATGTAAAGAGAGAATGAGTATACTAGCCTAGGCTAATTATGCTTATGTGTATGCATTTTATTGGATCAGCCTAAATTAAGCCTAAGGAAAGTTTATTTTCCTTTTATATTTTTGGTGAACCCATTAAATCTTGCATAACTTGTCTGCTTTATAGGGTTTCTAAACTAACATTAGAGCTTTCAAATATATGTTATTAGAGTTACATAGTATTCTCAAATCTATTTTTCCTTTCATTGGTTTATCCTTCTCATATGGTTTGGTGTATGTATTCACGTATTCTATCTTTTACCCTCCTTAATAACCTTTTATATTAGCTTTAGGGCTTACACATTTTTCATATTTGATTTAGGATTTGATATTTTGACCTAAATTTATATTATACCTTATTTTGATATCATTTATTTGCTCTTGCTAGGGTTTTGAGCCTTTATTGCCTATTCTTGTGAACCCTACATCCTTGGATAGACCCTTGATTTTACTTCATGGATTCTCATGGTCCTTTATCCTTGGCATCCATTCATGCTTCCCTCAATAATTTTGACATGTGAGACTTATATCCTTGATGCAATTTATTGGTTCTCCAACATACTTCCAACAAGTTTTATAGAATTGAGAATTCTTATGCTCAAATTATTGTTGGGAAGTTAGCCAATGAATGAGAGAACTATTAAATTATCCTGCACTTTAGGCTCTACCAAACCTAGGGGGTAGCCCTATCAATGTACACTAGATTCTATATGAAGGCAATAGTTTAACCACAATATTGAGCAGATAAGACATTAAGGCTTCACATGCTTTTCTCTAAGCAATTTTTCTAGCAATTCATCTTGTAGTCTTAAGATGACAAGTGTCACCCATCTGGAGGGACTCTTTGTCTCTCAATTTTGTCGTGATGCATGTTTCTAGTGATTAAATAATTCATACAAGGGGATATCACAACGCGGAGAGGTTACACATGGGATATCACAACATTGTGCAACAAGGTGAAAAACACTAGTAGTTAGTCAGAACTTTGGCATTGATGACGTGGAAGAGATGGTGGGAGTGTAGAAATGGAGGATACCAATTGGAATCTAGTAGTGGTCATAGGGAAACCCTTCATTGTCTTACCTATTTGGTGGACCAATAGCCCTCAAGTCATATGCACATCTAGTGAACTTGGAGATATAACATGAGCAACTAGATGTCAATAGGAGTGTGCACTAATGATTTGAGGGCTTCAAGTCGACCAAATAGGTAAGACAATAAATGGTTTCCCTATAATAGTTAGATTCCAGTTGGCATCCTCCAATTCTACACTCCCACTACTCCATGTCATCAATGCCAACAATTTCAACTAATTGTTGGTCTTCTTCACCTTGTTATGCATGACCATCATATCCCATGTGTGGCCTCTCCACCTTAGTGTGGGTATTTAGAATTTGATCTATCTCTAACTAATTATTGCAATGTCTTGTAGGAGGTTGCAAATTCCTCATGAGGGCTTTACGTGTTCTTCTCTAGGTAATTTTTCTAGTAGTTCATCTTATAGTCTTAAGATATCAAGTGTCACCCATTTGTGGGGACTCTCTTTGTATTTTTTAATATATGGAATCAATCTTTCATTTGTAAAAAGGTTGGACTAGCAAGCGATAAGCCTCTGCATTGTATACCACACTTATTTGAAGAAATAAAATGATTTCATGTTGTCTATCAATTTTGTTGTGGCACTTGTTTTTTAAATAATTTTATATGAATGAACGTTTTTTTTTATAATCATCTTCTTTATGTCGATATATTTCTTTGAGAATGTTAGAATTTAATCTTTACCTAGGCGAAGATTATTTATTATTTGTATTATTTAATTACTTCTAAGAATATTCCAAATGAATCCCTACAAGTCTTTTGTCTCATTTGAGTATTCTCACACGTGTGAGGATGACTTATTTTTATTATTCATTTTTAGATGAATATTAAGGCTTAGGTGTAGCCTCCTCCTTATAAGGATCTTAACACCTTGCACACATATAGGATGAAAGGTGGCATGCATAGACATGAGAGTTACTTATGCAAGTTCTTTCTCACCTCTATTTATTTGAGGTGTTTCTCTCCTTCTTCACATGAAGCATTCTATGCTTGAACTCTCTCTCTCATTCTCTCATTGTAATATTCTTAGGCTTTATGCAATCTTCATAATATTGGGAGTTTTTTCTTTGTTTTTTCCCTCTTACAAAGTCTTGTGTCTCCTCTTGGTGTTCTTGGTTTTCATCTTGGATAGTAATATTTTTCTTCAAACAATTGCTCTTGGATTAGTACTTTCTATTTATTTCATTTATAATTCATTTCATGGTATCAAAGTAGGTTTTACTAATCCTTTGTTCAGCTATATTGTTGAAAATTTATCATTTCTCTTTCGAACACTCACTTTGGAGACACTTATTTTAGAGAAAAGAGAAGAGCTAGACTTTACTTAAAAATCATTTATTTATTTATTTTTGTTCTAACCCTGTTGATTATTAATCTTTTATGTAGGATTTTTTTGTTTTTCTACAATGAAGCAAGGATGTGTGTACATTTTTTGAAGCTATGTTTTTTATATATATTATAAAAGAAAAAAAAAAAGAAATGTAACTGGCATGCATATAAAAGAAATGTAACCGACATGCAAATAAAAGAATTGTAACCGACATGCAAATTCATTTTAAGGATATCTCTTGGCTTTCTTATAAATATTATTAATAAATAATATATATATATACTAGTCCTATTCTATTTGTAGGTGTAAAATATTTTTGTATTGTTTTCTAAAACCCCAAGTAAGGGGTTGTTCAAATTTTAGTTTAACTCTAATACAAAAGTTTTTTTATTTGCATGCATATAATCTACTCTCTTTTTTAAACTCCATTCAAAATTGTTCAAATAATCATTCAAAATATTTTTTATATAATCTACAATATTTTTTCATAAATTTGTAAATACATTTTTTAAAAAATTATACAAATTATTATTCCATCTCATTTCATTTCCCTCTATTCAAAAATATCTGCAAAACAAATTTAAATTTACAAAAAAAAATCTAAAATACTCAAATTTACATTTCAATACCAAATTTAAATAAATTATATATCAAAATTTCTTCTAATACATTAAATATGCTCCTTTTAAAATTACAAAAACTTTTTTACATATTAAAAAAAAAAAAAAATTGCTTTTACCCATCTAAGTGCCTCTATTTTTTAAGAGTTTTGTACGTCCTCACTTGCAAAAATAAATAAATAAATAATAATAAGTTTTTCTTGTAGACCATGCCCTTTTCTCTTGGGCGACACCCATTATTTGGGTCCTCCTCACAAAAAAAAAACCTAATTTTTTTTAATTTTCATCTTTTTTAAGAAAGGAAAAAATATTAAAAATTTCACTTTTATTAATTTTATTAAAAAAATAAAAATAGTTTTTATTTAATTTATTTAATTTTATAATTATTTTATTAAAATCTGTATTTATTTTATTTTATTTTATTATTATATTATTTTAAAAATATCAAATATATTAGTTTCTTTATTTAATTTTTAAAAAAATATATAAGTTAGTTGTTCCTTTATTTTAAAATGTATATATTTATTTTTTAAGAGGTTATTAAAATTTAATTTTTCTAAAATGTTAAGAAATTTTGATAATATAAGGGGTTTTTTTTTTAGTTTAAGTATAAAGTTTTTTTTTAATTATTTGAGGCTAATCATTTTAATAATAGATTGTTATTTTATAGTTGTGAAAGTTTTTTTTATAATCATGACAACTGTAATTCTAGAAATTAAATTAAATAGTTTTAATTGTCACTCATGAAAAACACATATTTCTTTTATATTTCATTCAGACATCTCTTGAATTTTGTGACAAATCCAAAGTCAAAGTTGCATTCGTTTCCATCCAAGGAGGTTCAAGAAAAGTGGAAGACACAAAATGAGGAAGCTCTTGGCCTCATAGAAATTTCAATGTCTTCTGAACTTTATGTTCATATTGGGAATTGCGTGAAAGCCTACGAAGCATGAGTGATCCTCAAAACTATCTATGATAGTTCAAATGAATCAAGAAAGATACAACTTCAAGATCAACTTGAGGATGTAAGATATACAAATTTCAAAACTATGGATGATTTTTTGTTACAATTTGATTTTTAAATAGTCAATTATATGGTTTAGGAGTAAATCTTGAAGATCTTAGACTAATTCATATTGTTCTTAAAAAATGTCTTCCTAGACAATTTCAACAATTTATTACAAATATTCATGCTCAATTAGCTATTCCTTCATTAGCTAGTCAACTTATGATATTTTTCAAAATTTATTAAGGCAATAAGAAGCAAAATTGATTTAATTTGGCAATCTTAAAAATAGTGAGCATGTGGAAATTTTTAAATCTCATAATAAATAATATTATAATCCTAAATCTAATCATAATAATACTAATGATACTAGAAAGAATAATTCTTCTAAGAGGCCTCATTGTATTTATTGTGATAAAGATGTTCATTGGCCTAACACTTGTTTAAGAAACAAAATGATAAAAATCTCATGAGGCAAAACAATCAACAAAATAAACCTAATAGGCTTCACAACAATGCAAATAAATCTAGAAGAGCTTTTACTTGTAATTATAATGCTTGAAAACCTCTTGAATGAGTTATTGATTTAGGTGTCTCTCAACATGTTACTTCTCATAAAGAGGTATTTTAATCCATGCAAGTCGACATGTCTAATGTTTCACTTCAACTTGCTAATAATCATAATTGTAAAGTAGAAGTAATTGGAGATGTGAATGTACCTAATGGTAAGTTACATAATTTTTTGTATGTTCATGAATTAAAAACTAATTTTCTTTTAGTAGCTAATCTATGTCGAGATTACAAAATATAACTTTATAAAGATATGTGCTATGTGATTGATCCAAAATAAAATCATAAAGTAATTGCTAATGTTAAATTAGATAATGATAATTTATTCAAATTTTATGAGTTTGTTCATTCTAAATATTATTTACTACCTACCATTGATTTCAATAGTTGGCATGAAATACTTGGTCGTATCCATGCTAACAATATTGTCTTGATGCAAATAATTAATATGGTAGGAAGATTGCCTAGCATTGTTTCATATAAAATTGTATGCACAGGATGCATAAATTGTAAGATGCATAGGGATCTCTTTCCACAAGGTCAAGCATGGAGGGCATATGATAAGTTGCACCTAGTCCATAGTGACCTTTTGGGACCCATGGAGAATAACTTCATCCAAAGATCAAGGTATGCACTTACTTTTGTTGATGATTATTCTAGAAGAACTTGGATATATTTTCTTCAAAGTAAGGATCAAGTTCTTGATTTTTTTTTTTAATTTCATAAATTTGTTAAAAGGAAATCTAGTTTTAAACTCAAATTTCTTAGAACTGATAATGGTAAAGAATATGTGAATAATGATTTCAATGGTTATTTAAAGTCATTTGGTATTAAACATGAACTAACCATTCCTTATACACCTCAACAAAATGATGGAGCAAAATGATGTAGCAGAAAGGAAGCATAGAACTATTGTTGAAATGACTAGATGTACGTTACAAGCAAAAATATATCATAAATTTTAGGTTGAAGTAATGTTGTGTGCTACTTATATGATTAATAGACTCCTACCAAATCTTTAAAGGGTATAACTCCTGAAGAGGCTTGGTCTGGTGGAAAACCTAATCTTACGCATTTAAGAATCTTTGGCTCAATTGTTATGTTTAGAAACCTATAGAGAAAAGGGAAAAAATAGATTATAAATATTCTTATCATATTTTTGTTGGGTATACTGAACATTCTAAAGCTTATAGAGTTTATAATCTTATTACTAACAATGTTAAAGTTGCTAGAGATGTATGTATTGCTAAAAATGGTTTTCATGATTGTTGTAAAATGTATAACAATGAATCTTCTCAACATAAAGTTATTGTTATTGAGGATAATCCTCCTTCTATAAACCCTCCTAATGCATCTCTTAGTCAAAGTGATGGTGAAGATGATCATGTTGAACCTTCTCATATTGATTCTTATTCAAGTGATGATACTCCTACATCTAAAAGAAAGCCTAAATGATTTTAAAACATTATGCAAAAAGGTGAGGATATTTTACCTAGAATGAATCAATCTAAGTGTAGAAAGAAAAACTATTGTAATTATGCTTTGATTTCTAAATTTACGAATACAAATGATCCTCAAAATTTTGAACAAACTAAAAATAAATCTCACTGGGAAAAGGCTATGCAAGAAGAATATGACACATTAATTGTAAGTCAAACTTGGGATTTAGTTCCTTTATCTCAAGGAAAGAATCTTGTTTCATGAAAATGGTTGTATAAAGCTAAGTTCAATGCAAATAATGAGGTTAAAAATTGTAAAGCTAGATTAGTTGCTAGAGGCTTCTCCCAAGTGGAAGACTTAGATTATAATGAAACATTTTCTCCAGTGGCTAAAATGTCAACTATTAAATTAGTTATTGCTTTAATTTATCATATGCATTGGCCCATTCATCAAATGGATGTTAAAAGTGCATTCTTAAATGGTGACCAATCTTGGACCCATTCCAAATAATAGCATCCTGACCTTCCCAAATGACCACCATTTTTTCTTAAAGAATTTCCTTTTTAATTAAGCCACATACTCCCTTGGAAAATCAAGAGTGTCCAACTCCTTCCAGACCCAACTACACACTTCATCCTCCAAAGTAACCAACATGTAATCCCTCACCTTGATACCCCAACTTGAGGAATACCTTAGTGGCTTCCATCTCCACCATATTGTCTATACTCACATATTCACACCAAGAATCTTCCCAGAGTTGGGTAGATCTTCCATCATGAATGTCCCAAGTAAGATATTGTGTGATTAAAGGTCTGTAATCCAACATGAAGTTCCATATTCTAGAGCCTTTTGGGGGATTAGAGGTAGTGAATAAGCTAGATGCTTCATTATCCTCCAAGTATTTATACTATAAAATTTTGGCCCATTTTAACTAAGGTCCCTTGAACATCCTCTATACAAGTTTGGTACCCAATACCTTGTTTTGGATATTTTTCTTCCTTGATCCAACCCCTCCAAAATATTTTGGTTTACACACTTTATCCTAGACTATTAAAGCAATTTTTTTTCTCTATATTCCCTTTCCAAAACAAAATCTCATATGTTGATTCAACTTCTAATTAGCACCGACTGACAAAGAGAGGTAATACAATAAGCAGATAGGAATAATAGAGATTACAACCTTCAACATGGTGGTTCTCCTAGCCCAAGACAACCATCAACCTCTCCAAGACGTAGTTCTATTGGAAATTATTTTGTAGAGGGAGTCCCAAACCTTTGTTTTCTTATTCTTTTATCCAATAGCATTCCAAGATACATGTAAGGAAATTTTCCTTTCTTGAAGCCTAACATCTTGACAATTTCTTATTCTTTCCTTGTTGGGATAAAAAGGAAAAGAATTTCTAATTTGATTTCTCCCACTTCTCTCCTAGAGGCTTTTGAGTACAAATTTAATCTCCTTTATTGTCCTTGCTTCTTTCCTCTTTTTTTCTTCAAAGAGTAAGGTATCATTAAAAAACTATTGATGTGAAGTTTGGGGAAGAGTGCTAGTTACTTTGATCCCTTCAATATTACCCCTTGATAAGGCTTTGCTAAATTATCTACCCAAAGTATCCTTCCTTATTATGAAGAGAAAGGGGGATAGAGGATCCCCCTATCTAATGCCTCTCGAAGCCTCAAAAAATCCTTCTAGAGAACCATTTAATAACACTAAGTATCTAAGACTAGTTATCCACTTGAAAATCCAATCCAACCAAATATAAGAAAAACCAAAGGCCTCTATAACTTTCAAAAAAATCTCTAGTCAACTCAATCATAAGCCTTTCTTATATCTAATTTAATCAACATCCCTAGATTTCTGAATTTTTGCATCAAATGTAGAATATCTTGAGCAATGATTACCCTACCTAATATAGATCTTCCTGGAACAAACCCAGTTTGTTCATCTAAAATAATATTTGGCAAGATATTTTTGTCTATTTTCTATTGCTTTGGCCAATATCTTGTAGAAGGTATTACAAAGCAAGATTGACCTATAGTCATCTAAAGAGCATGGTTGTTATTTCTTTGTAATGAGAGCTAAAAAAGTGTTGTTGAGTTCTCTTAGAATCATACTTGACTCCCTAGAGTCTTTGATAGCATTCGCTACCTCCTTGCCAAAAAAGCTCCAAAATTTCTAGAAGAAATCAACAAGAAACTCATTCGGACCATGTACTTTATCTAGTTGGAGTTGAAAGATTGTTTTCCTAATCTCCTCTTCACTTAAACTTACCAATAGCATTTTGTTTTGCTCCTCTAAAATTAGCTTGGGAATGTTCTCCAATATTCTCCTTTATGCCAACAAATCTAAACCATCCCAATTGTTGAGCAGCTCACTAAAATATGTTAATCATGCATTAGCTAATAATTGATTAATCTTTAATTAATTATTAGTCTAATTTATTCTCATACACTTAAGCTAAACTTAGGATTGCTTTATTCAGTTAACTAAGTGTTTTTCTATTAACTGGAGTGAACACCATTTAGGTTTTTGCTCTTATAAGCACTCAACCCTCATTGTAATTACCATCTCAAGCTTTCATATATTTTTTAGAGTCTCTTGCTTCTGTAGCTTTTTCTTATTGAGGAATACTGCATATATTGTTTGTAGATCTCTTGTGTGGAAGGTGTATTTGTTTGTTGTTTGATCCTATGGCTCATGGTTTTGTGCTTGTTTCACAATTCTAACATGCTATCAGAGTGTGGATTCAACGAACCCCTTCCCGATTTATGAGGTTTTTTCTTCAACAAGGGTTGCAGGCTTTAGATCTAAATCCCCTTTTATTTTTTTGCAAATTTTGGAGGTGGGTGTTTTTCAGTGCATTTTTGGTGCATAAAGGACTTCACCATTGGATTTAGAGCCATCAAGAAAGTCAATTTTGTCTTTCGTTTTTCCTAATTTGGACTCTGGATGTCAGATCTATGAGGGTTTGAAGCAGTTGCTCTTTTTCAAATTTGGGGGGTAGCCACAATTTTAGAGCATTTTGGCATGAAAAGGACCTTTTCGTTGCACTCAGGAGGTTGATTCCACGAATTTTGATTATAAATTTGACCTATTTACCTATTGAGAGCATCTGAGGCAAAAAAAATTGCACGGGGCTCGTACGGCCTTCGTACGACCCTATGCATGATCTTTGAAAATAAAAATTGCAAAAATAAAAGGTCGGAAAATATTTTAATAAATTTCTATTATTTTGAAATTTATTATAAATAAATAAATAAATAAGTTGCATTAAAAAAAATTTGTGTGGAGTTTCTTTTATTGACCACTGACATTCCATTAATGTGTCGACCTACACAAAGTACGACAGTACATTGGCAGGCTAGCGGCATTAATGTTGGTCAGCCCTTATTCATATTGTCCAGCGATTTTTCCACCGCCTTACTTTCTCGAGCACATAGAAGAATTTTTGGCGATGATTTTTCTCATTTCCCGGTGAGTTCAAGAACAACGCATGCAAGGAATATTTTGGGGTCAAAAAGAATATTTTGTCATCAGTTTTTTGCAGGGGGATCAAATTTTTTTCTATCACAAAGAATATTTTGCTGATGTCAGCATGATGTCATGTTGACATCATCCATATGAATAGCTTGCAAGGGCCCCTTTGATCCCTTTTTTGGCCTTTAGGGAGCAGTTTTTTTATTTTTGCCATAACTTTTACATACGATGTTGTTTTTGAGAAAACGAGATATCATTGAAAAGTTGGTTCCACCAAATTTCCAGTGGTGTGGGTCTAATCACCTAATTTTGCTTCTAGTACATTCCATAGCCTATTGAAGTCAGAGGTATTATTTTCAATCCTGAGCTCATAACTTTTGACCAATTTCTTCATTTTTCATGATTCCAACGACATTGGAACCTTCTTTTAGAGCTCTTCGATTCCATCCATGTACTATTTCTAGATTGTTGTCCAGGTATATTTTATTCATATTTTTGTGTTTTCACACTTTGGTGAATTACTTGGATATTTTAGCTCTTGGGAACTTTTCGTTTATGTGGGATGACTCATTTTTGGCTGTTCTTCATGTATTTCGAGTATTCTATCCTATTTGGACATTATAGAAATCCTTTTCATGCACATTCTCTTTTGTAAACGCACTGAGATAAAGTGCCATTCTGGTGTATACTTTTTGGGTATTTCACACATCCTGTTGTGCCTTTTGTATTCACACTATGATATAAAGTTCCATGGGGGGTTGATGTTTAGTTTTTTATTTTCCATCACACCTTTGTCAAGTGAGTGTCCCTTCCACAATAGCAGTGAATCCCAGTGATTCTTGCCTCATGTGTGTGTGCCTCAGTTTGCACACCCTTTTATTTTTAGGTTGTTTCTCCTACATGCACATCTTGGTTTCAAACAATTTCAATGTTCTTGTCATGGCTCTCCCTTTTTCATCATTATGGGGGTGTTTCTACTGTTGTTGCTAATGCTTCCTTGGTTTCACGTTGGAGTGATCTATGTATCTATTTCTTGCTCCTATGTACTTTCGAATGCAGCGTACATCAGCGATTGGTTACATGCATCTCAGTGAGATGGATCATTTACCATATGGGCATTATTTGATTCCTATTTCTATATGCATCCTTCCATTTTCATTTGATTAGAGACTACTAGGTACCTGTATTTTCAACTTGTATCTTGCAATGTGTTGAGTAGTGTCATTTTTGGTCACTCATATAGATTCATGTGTCGTTTGTATCTTTGAGTTCCAGATGTTTTCCTTTTTTTTCCATCTAATTCGAGTAGTATCATTGGGGACACTCATGCAAATTAGTGTCTCTCTCGTGAACAACGTTTTACAGACTTTTTGGTACCTGTATTTTCAACTTGCATCTTGCATGTTGAGTAGTGTCATTGGGGTCACTCATGCAAATTCATGTACCACCTGTATCTTTGACTTCTAGATGTTTTCCTTTGTTTTCCATCTAATTTGAGTAGTGTCATTAGGGGAACTCATGCAGATTAAAGTCTCCTTGGATCTTGTCATTTGTATCTTCGATTTCCAAATGTTTTTCCTTTGTTTTCCATCTGATTCGAGTAGTGTCATTGGGGCACTCATGCAGATTATTGTTATCTTAATCCTGATCATCATTTGTTTTAGAGGAGGTTCTTCATTTTAGCACCATATCAGTCATCTTCGATAGTAGTCTACAACTTCATGCTTTTGTGATGTTATACATGTTCCTATTTTTTAGGACATTGTCTTGTTTGGAGGCTTCTTAAGTCCTTCACTTGGCTTTCATCTCTTTTTTGAGTAGAGTTTTTCCCATGAGGTTTTCTCTATTTATCTACATTATAGAGATCTTTTTTTGTACATGGGTACCTTACATGGCCTTGTTTGTTGGGACCCATCATGCATTCTTTCTTTTTAGGGTTTTTAGCTACTCCCTAAGTTCATCTTAAGGGGGGTGTTAGAGTTATCATGCATTAGCTAATAATTAATTAATCTTTAATTGATTATTATTCTAATTTATTCTCACACACTTAAGCTAAACTTAGGATAGCTTTATCCAATTAACTAAGTTCTTTTTTTTTAACTGAAGTGAGCACCATTTAGGGTTTTTCTCTTATAAGCACTCAACCCTTATTTTAATTACCATCTCGAGCTTTCATATATTTTTGAGAGTCTCTTGCTTCTGTAGATTTTTCTTGTTGATGAATACTGTATATATTGTTTGCAGATCTCTTGTGTGGAAGGTGTATTTATTTTTTGTTTGATCCTATGGCTCGTGGTTTTGTGCTTGTTTCTTAATTCCAACAAAATAATTTATTGTTGTGAACTTGATTACATCCATGTCCACTTTTGAGTCATCCCTCAACCTAATTTTAGAAATTATATTGAAAAATCTTTGATCTTTGGTGCTATTATGAATTAAATTAGAATTTCTATCTTCATTCTTGATACAAACTTCCCTATTTTTCTACCTCCAAAAGGTTTCTTCCCTCGCTAAAGTCTCCTCATAATCCCCATCAATCTCTTTTCTTGTAAAAACCTCTCTTGATTCATACCATGAAAAGGACTTCCTTTTTTAACTCCTCTATCCCTTCTTCAATAAACTTCTTAGTTTCAAAAATGTTTTTGAAATGAATCTAATTCCATTCCTTTAGATGTTGCTTGATTTTTTTCAATTTGGTTGCTATCCTAAACATTTGTGAGTCATTATCCTACACTTCACCCCACCACCTTTCAACCAGATGAAAGAAGTTTAGATGCTTAAACCACATATTTTAAAATTTAAAGGGACATCTAGCTAGTCTCTTGTACCCAACAATGCTCAAATGTATTGGATAATGATCCATCCCAACCAAGGAAGAATTTAACTCTCCAACTCAAATGTGAATACTCCCATGTCTCCCTTCCAAAAGAACCTATCTAGTTTGTATACAATGTTGCTTAAGCCCATCCGCCTATTTGTCCAAGTATAGGTCCCATTTTTAAAACCAATCACCATCAATTGATTTCTTTCCACCCAATCCTTGAAATCTAACTGAGACTATAATTTTTTGCTAACTCCTCCCCTCTTTTCATTCTCACAGAGGACTGCATTAAAATCCCCACCAAGAATATGAAAATTATGAGGCCAATTATTTAAAACTTGTTCAATTTCTTCCTAGGTTTCTCTTATTAATGCAGGCTACTGGTCCATAAACATTATTCAAGATAAATTAAATATTTGAAGACAAGCTTCTAAATTTATAACTCAACTAGTTCCTCCTTTCTATAATATTTTCCACTAACACTAAGTGTGGTCTCCATAATATAGCAAGGCCACTAGAAGCACCTTTTAATTGCACCCACTCTCCTTGCCACTATTTTAGTCTCTTTGAAAAAATGTCTCCTTCAATGTTGGTCAATTTGGTTTCTTGAATGAGGAAAATGTTTACTTTTTTCCTCTCAATCTGACATTAACCAACGGCTACTTGTTAGGGGCATTTAAGCCCTTAACATTCCATGAAATGAGCCTCATGGCTCCTTGGGAAGGGGGTTTCCCTTCCTCGATCTTAGAAATGTTGTGATTTTCACTTGTCCCTCTACATCCTCATCTATGCATCATTTTCCTAATTATTTTTTCTCCCTATCCTCCTTTTTTCCCCACATTTTGGAGACAACTTAGCTAATTTCTTTCGGCTAATACCCAATTTCTCTATTTTCTTTCTTGAGAAGTTTGTTGCTTCTTCCTTCTCCCTAGGAGAGGGATGATTCATCTCTTCATCAACCCCTTGCTCCTCCAGGATTTCTTTATCAACCTCCCCATCTTCAAAATCCAAGGCTATATCATCCTCCCTAAGATTTAAGCGCTAAAAATTGGTAATCCTAAATAAGTCTCCAAACACATCCCTAACATCTTCCTCTAACTATACAATAGGGGTGATAGAACCTACTAAATCTAAATCTGGCTGTGAACAGGCTCTAATCTCCTCAAATTCAATTGCTTGATATTTCTTATTAGAGGTAGCTCTTAGAGAATCCTTCACCTCTATGTTTGTATTAATCATCTTGGAATTTGCATGTGTTCACTTTCCTAAGGGATCAAAATCCAAAGGAACCAAAATACTTGTCTCGTCCAAAACATCTTTGGCTAGAAGATTGTCTAAGAGTGTAGAGGCTTCATCTTTTTGCACACAATCTTCTACATTTACTTGGACACCATTATTGATTTGAAGTCCTTGCTCTACATGTTGAACCTCTATAAATCCACGACTGCCTGGAGATGGAATTCAAACCACACTTGGGAGCTCTTCACTAAGACATATTTTTGTTGAATGCACAAAAGAAAACTGAGGGGGGGGTGAATCAGTTGTATATTAAAACATCAAACCCTCATAAAAATTTAGATCCACATCAACTTAATTAACCCTTAATTTGTTATAATGACTTAGCATGAAAGCAAATAACATAAAACTAAAACACCATGCACAACAGAACACCAGATTTATGTGGAAAACCCAAGAAGAGAAAAACCACGGTGAGGATCAGCTCACAATATAAAGTAATTGCAACACTGAATACAAAGGGCTCACTGCTAGATTACATAAAAGAAGAAAGAAGAATGTTACAGTGAGAAATCCATATCAATGACAACATAGACAATCTCCCCAAGCTTGTTGACATCAATGACAACACCAACTACGCATACTTGCAACAATCTCCCCCTTTGTCATTGATAGAAACACATGATGTGAAAAACCATCAACAACAACAAATAGCTTTGATCACCAACATACTACTCCATATCAGCTCTCTCTTTCTTTCTCACATTACTTTCTCCCCATTTGACAACTTTTATTCTCTCCCCCTTTGATAACTTGGACATTTTTCACATTATTTCTCTCTCCCTCTTTGACATCAATGGAAAAAGGCACACATTTACATTTCTTTCTCTCTTTGACATAAAACATACAGACTTACTCTCTTTACTGCTTTGTATACTCCCCCTTAGGAGCACACAAAAAACTACATCAAACATCAACCATTGCAAATATCCTTTGACACATTTGACAAAGGACAACACCAACCTACATCAATATTAACTCTCCATAACTACAACAACCAACAAAGAACTATCTAATCCCTTGAGAGGTAGCCTCCAACACCAATCCAAAACAAAGAATGAATCTTGAAATCCACTAGACTGATGCATATCCTTATGCATATAGTTCAAAGAAGGAGGGGCAATAACCCCTAACTTCTCCCGAAGATACTCAAAAGTATCCTTAGGAAGATCCTTAGTGAGTATATCAGCAACCTGATCCTTTGTAGGCACATACTCAAGCTTCACTTCATTCTCTGCAACCTTCTCTCTCAAAAAGTGATATCATATTGAGATATGTTCTATCCTTGAGTGCATCACCGGGTTATTTGAAATGTTAATAGCACTTTTATTATCACAAAATATAGAAATTAATTCATCATATACTACTCTAATATCTTTCAAGGTTTGCCTCATCCACAACACCTATGTGTAGCCAAATGTTGTTGTAATGTATTATGCCTATGCAGTAGATAAATATATTGAATCTTTCTTCTTGCTTAACCAAGACACCAATTTACATCCAAGAAATAATGTACCACCACTTATACTTTTCTTTTCATCAACACATCCTGCTCAATCAACATCTGTATAAGCACTCAAAGAAAAATTTGTATCCTTTGGATACCATAAACCATGTTTCAGAGTTCCTTTCAAGTATCTAAATATCCTCTTCACTGCTGCAACATGTGACTCTTTGGGATCTTCTTGAAATCTATCTATAAGACAAACTACATGCATGGTATCTAGTCTATTAGCAGTTAGATATAGCAATCCCTCAATCATTGATCTATATTTTCTCTGATCAGCCTTAGGAGATTCATCATTCTTACTCAGCTTGCAACCAGTAACCATAGGAGTACATACCAGTTTAGAAGCTTCCATTCCAAACTTCTTCAACATTTCTTTAACATACTTTGATTGTGAAATGAATATACCTTTCTTTGTTTGATTGATTTGTAACCCAAGGAAGAAATTCATCTCCCCAAACATAGACATCTCAAACTCTTTGTGCATCTCTTCTACAAATCTCTTGCACATAGCTTCATTGCCTTCAAAGATTATATCATCAACATACACAACCATAATCAAGATTTGATCTTTTTCTACTTTAAAATAGAGATTACTATCTATGGTACCTTTACAAAAACCTTGTTGTATCAAGTAATTATCCAACCTTGCAAACCAAGCTCTGGGAGCTTGCTTCAAACCATATAGTTTCTTCTTCAATCTGCAAACCATATCTGATTTGTTTGATAGCTGGAATCCTTCCAATTGTTCAATGTATACCTCTTCTTCCAACTCACCATTCAAGAAAGAAGACTTCACATCTATCTGATAAATTTTGAAATCTTTATGTGCTACAAAATCCAAAAACATCCTAATAGCCTCCATTATTTCCACCAAAGCATATGTCTCCTCAAAGTCTATTCCTTCTACTTGTGGGTATCCCTTACACACAATCCTTTCCTTGTTTCATACCACTTCTCCATTCTCATTCAGTTTGTTCTAGAATACCCACTTAGTTCCAATCACATTCTTGTTTGTTGGTCTTGGGATAAGTTTCCAAGTCTGATTCTTCTTAATCTGCATTATTTCTTCTTCCATATCCTTGATCCAATACTCATCCTTGTAAGCTTCAATCACTGTTTTGGGTTCAACTTTAGAGAGTAAACATAGGTTTTCTTGTTCTTCAGTCATAGCAGCTTTTCTTCTTGTCAACATACCCTTTCTTTTTTCACCAATGATCTGATCTTCAAAATGATTCTTCTACACATACTTAGGGGTTTTAGGGATCTTTTCCAAAGCTTCTTCCTCTTCAATTTGAACTTCTTTCTCCTTGCCTTTATCTCTATCATTTTTTTTGCAAGAGGAGTCATCTAATTCATATCCATCTACCACCACATAATTCTTATGTAAGTCTTCATCCACTTTGACATTTTCACTTTCAATAATCTTCTTCAGCCTCTTGTTGTAGCATCGATAAGCTTTGCTTCTTGTAAAATATCCAAGGAAGATACCGTCATCAGATCTTGTATCAAACTTTCCTAATTTCTCTTCATCTCTTCTAATATTAAATTTGCTTCCTAATGAAGGGAATCCAAGCCTCTAACATAAACTTCCAAACAACATAAGATGAACTAAGAAATTTTTTGTAACAACAACACAAATCTGCAAAAATTATTCATCCTTGTTCATTCTAAATCTCTTGGAAATTCAAGAATTACATAGCATAACTAAAATTTAATGATTGTGCAGCCATATGGGATGATGAAAAGCACTAAAAATATGATTACAATATGATATACAATTGAAATATGAAAGAAAAAATCATATTCAAATTTTTCTCCCTCAAAATTTCTTCTTGCACCAATTTCTAGCTCCTTCAACCTGCAAACTTCATCTAGAAACCTTTGCTACAATAAACCATGATTTACCAAACTTTTTACTACTGAAAAATAATCCTAAAAAATACAATAAACCTTCAATAAAAATATCCATGACTCTCACAGGAAGGAACTACACCTACAACAACAACCTTCAAATTCTAGCCAAGAATGGCTCCAAAACATACCCCAAATTGCTTGTAATCTTCAAAAACAGGCTCCCAAAGCTTCTCCAACAAAAACCCATGACCAATTTGGGAAGAAACATCCAAAAATCAATGCCAAAAACTTCCATAATATTAAAAATGACTTTCTCAACCCACTCCCACCAAAATTTCCAAAATTGGAGTCCATTCCTAGATTTTAGGGTAGTTTCCAATGTAACTCCTGCCAACTCACCTTAGGTGCCCACTTTTCCATGAATGATTTTAGGAAGTTTTAAATGTGTAATTCAAACTTATAAATCCCTCCAAATCCACTCCCAAGAATATTTATTGCCATTTTTTTCAATATTAGACAATTTTCAAAATCCCCAAAATTGCAACAAAATAATAAAAAGGGAAATTATTTAATGTTTAACTTAATATAACTTTACAAATTACCTCACCAAGATAATTACCTAAAAAACCTTAGGAAATTAAATTCAAATATTATTTTGCTTGATGCAAGATTGCTAGTCAACCGTGGATGCTCCTCCATCACTTCCAAACACTTTGAAGTATTTGACAGTAGGAATCCTTCCATACCACAACTCATAGGGAGTATTTGCACTGTTTTCTCTTGCTTCAACTCTGTTAAGAATGTAGACAGCAATATGAATTGCTTCTCTCTAGTAGACTTCTGGTAGGTTTTCCTATTTCATCATTGTTCTTGTAGCTTCTTAAACAGTCCTATTTTTTCTTTCAACCATTACATTCTGCTATGGAGTCCTATGAGTAGACAAATGCCTCTTTATCCCATGTTTCTCACAAAAAATGTTAAACTCATTGGAGGTGAACTCTCCACCTCTGTTACACCTCAGACATTTGCTTTTCACATCCATTTCATAATTTTCAACCATAAATTTGAATGCTTTAAACTTATCTAGAGCTTCTAATTTTTCTTTGAGAAAATTAACCCATGTCATTCTACAATAATCATCAATCAATAGCATGAAATACATGTCACCTTGAAAAATTCTTACTTTGGTAGGACCACAAAGTTTTGTATGCACCAGCTCCAATAGTTTGGTAGTAGATTTTTCTTTGACTTTGAAACTTCTTGCTTGCTTCCCAATTTGGCATTCCTTGTAGACAACATTGATAGGCTTTATTATCTTTGGCAGATCTCTCATAGCTTGAACTAAATTTATCCTCACTAAGTTATCAAAATTAATGTGACACATCCTTCTATACCATAACCAACTTTCATTAATCTAATTCATAAGGAAATAACCATCAGCACCTTTAAGTTGATAAACATTTTCATCCATCCTTCTTCCAGCAACAAACACAATTCTGAAGCCTTTTCTGATCTCACATCCATCATTTTGAAACATAATATTATATCCTTTGCAAGACATTTTTCCAACACTCAAAAGGTTATGTCTCAAACCCTTAACATAAAGAGCATCATTTATATTATGCTTGCCATCAAAACTGATAGAACCTTTTCCACATATCTTAGCAGATGTATCATCACCAAACTTAACTAGAGCTCCCTCATATTTTTCAAGTTTAACTAAATTTTATCACCGGTCATATGATTTGAGAATCCACTATCAATAATCCAGTAGTTCTCCTTTCTAGCATGAAGAGTAGTCACCATAACATTGTGACCTATTTTTGAAGAACTTTCCTTCAC
>VDFB02340636.1:0-10609 GCA_007258455.2 Sequoia sempervirens | reverse complement strand
TCATTAATTATATTTTATATTTTAAATGATTTTGAAAGTCATGATAAGTGGTTGATATGCCATGTGTATACAAGGTATATGGAAGATATAACTATTGGGAGAGTGGTCACCAACATAGGCTCCACTATATGTATTTGATACATCATTGATAAATCCATGTGGTGGTTGGAAATGCACTTTTAAAGTTATTTGAATAGCCACATAAGGTGGTGACTTGGTGATTAGTATGCATGTGATCCTTTTAAGAAGAAAGCCCATGACTTAGGAAAAAGGTAAGTAAGAGAGATTGAATTGAATTTGACTGCCAACATGCCATATAGTGAGACATTTGTGCAACAATAAATTGCAAATTAGAAACATTACTAAGTCGCACAACTAGCCATGGCAATGAGAAGGGCAATTTGACTTAGCTTTGGTGTCTATTACAAACTAGAAATTGCATTGTTTGGAGTTACATTTCAACATATAAGTTAGTGGTATTGTCTGACTTATTCTAATGCTAGTCATGACATTCCAAAGTGCTTAGTCGACTGGATTATCCTCACACCTGGTAGAGTTTTTAAGTCATGGAAACTTGGGAACTATTTGAGCTTCCTAATGCTAACTATTTTCTATCATTAGTAAACCATTTTTAGCATAAATAGATATTAGCTACTCATTTTTTGGTTGTTCATTAGTCTTACAATCTTGGGATAGTTGCATACATGAAATTTGAGAGAAGAATTAAGAATAGTAAGAAGAGCATTTGAAATCTGCATTTCAATATCTCATATAACGGGAGTAGTTTGATTGTGTCAAGATTAGTTGGTTCAATAGATTTAGATTGTTTGTTAAAGAATCAAACTAACACTACAAGGATAGTGTTGAGCATTTTTATTGAGAGGATAGTGGGTTCAAGTCTTTCTTTAAAGTGCAGAATTGAAACAAGGAATTCCATAATCAAGCTAGGCTATTGAATTCCAAGACTAATTAAAATGATTCTCTTTCTTTCTCTTTCAAACTCTAATAAAAGCTCTTTTATTTTTCTAAGTTTTCTTTTTCCATTGTTATGTGCAAAGTGTGGCTATTTTGGAAATAATATGAATTAATGTATGAAAAGCTTAGTTATTTATGCATAATTCCAATTAAAAATGCAAAGAACTATTGAGAACTAGTGAAACTAGTTGGTTATATCAAAGTAGTTCTCTTTTAAAATACATTGTTAAAATTATGTTTGGTTTAAATAATATTAAATATATATATATATATATATATTTATCTATATATATATGCGAGAGAGGTTTCAATGAAAAGAGAAGACTCTCTAAAAATGTGTTTAACCAAAACAACCAGCTTATTAAAGAAAAGTAGTGAAGAAAAGCTAAGTATAGAAATATGATACTTATCCCAATAATACAGTGTCTTATTTATAATGTTTTCGAACAAGTTTATATTGCATATTAGTAAGAGGGTGTGAAAATATATTAGAAGTGAATATGTCTTTATTATATTTTGAAAATTATCGTCTTATATATTAGACCAAAATTCCTTATTATCAACTACTCATGGCAATTTAATGTTGAGAAGAGGACTTTACATTCTCAGAAACTCAAAGTCCTTAAAATGAGAGAATAGAATATTCCCTTGTAACTTTGTAAGATACTTGAATAAGAGGAAATTGCCAAACCCGAAGTGTTGCAAATACGTAACAGGGTATTTGGGTAAATGATTCAACCTATATGATCAAATAATCAACACTATTAATTCATCACTTTTGAAAGAGATTATGTTTGAATTAGTTAACCTTTGGGTCAAACCAAAAGTAAATTTAACTATAGTTCATTATGATTTCCAAGTCAAGTTAGAGGTGGGTGAAGTTACGACACCACTTCCTTAGAAAGTGGATTGATTATATCTTTCAAAATTTTGGCCAAAGTGTAAAAGTCACTACTTGCACTTGTCAGCTCATTGTGCTCTAGGTCTACATATCCTATCAATAGTGTCATGCATAGTTAGAGATTGTATACTTGTCCATTTTACATGAATTTATGATATGTTATTTCAATTATGCAATGTTATGTGAAATTCCTTATGAAGCATGCAAAATATATTAATGAAAAATAAAAAATTTGTTATCTTGTTTTTTGAAACTTGAATTATTTACTTCATGAGTTAAAACTTAGGTGAAAACTATAGTGTAAGAATTGGGTATGTTACATTGAAATTTGTCCCCTATGATGTTAAACTTTTATATGCTCCCTAAAGTTTGATTTGCATAGACCTAGCATAATAGAGCTTGTTGGCCTATAAAATTGAAACCATTTTACAGCCACCTAACTTACATCTTGTTCTTCAAGGTGGATCCATGTGTTTCATGAGTCTCTAGCATAACACAACATAGCCTTGTGGGAAACCCATCATGTGCATGGACACCTAGCATAGCATAGCTTTCTAGCTAGTGAATCTATGTAGATCCACAATAGGGTTTACACTTTTTTGGGGACACTTGGTTTTGCTGAAATAACATATTCTTAGAAAGTATAGTGATTTAATCCTTAAAAGTTCATTTAAGGATTATAATTGAGAAGGTTTGATCAAACCCGTTGGATAGAACCCACTAGATTTAAACCATACCTATGTGAGTCTCCTTTACACCTATCAAAATGTTGATAAAAACCACTTTTGAAGGTTATTTAAGGGGATCAAAAATTCTTTTAAATTTTTTGTAAACTTATGTAATCCTTTTATAGCTTCCCAAAAAAGTATAACTTTAAATATATTTAATTTGAGTATTATATTTATTTGTAATTTCTTGTGAATGTAGGTTTTCATCGAAAATCAAGCTCTCTGTTCTTCTCATGTGGAAAAACAGTATATTATCAAAAAAAATTCTAAAAAAAATCTATGCCCTTGATATTGATGTCCTTGATCGAACAAAAAAAAAAGAATTTCGATCTGAGAGAAAAAAAAATTATGTGTTAGCAAGAGTAAACCTATGTACTCTAAATTGTAGTTAGTTTGACTTAAAACTTAATTAAGAAAAAAAAAATTCAATAAAAACACTATGAAACCAAAATGCATGCCTAGATATCATAGTTACAAATCTAATTTAAAAAATAGAATTTTATCTTTCATAGAAAAAAGTTGTGTTAGCAAGGAGTACATGTCACTCTCGAAAATGGTGTTTATTGTTAAAAAACTAGTTGTAAAGATGGAAAAAGTACAATTTAGTTCCATTTTTTAAAAGAGGTATGATATTCAGGAATCTATATATAAAATGTCACAAATCAATAGTTTTCATCACCTTCAAGTTCCTCATGGTTTTAGCAACAACTATAGATGTTTGAAAGTGAAGAAAAAGTTCAAAATATTCATTTCAATGTCAAGTTTGGCCAAAAGTGTAAACCACTATTGTAGTATAGACAAGCTCATATGTGATTTATCATAACACAACTTGCCATTCCTATGAGAGAGCTATCATTTCTAACATTATATTCGATGGATGGAATTTTATATTTGACACAAATTTTTAGACTGAGGTCCCTTTACCTTACTGACTTGAATCCTTTTAGTGTACAAACCTTGTGTTTGTGTCTTATTTTTTGTCTTAACTATTTTTTTTGTTATGTTTTTTATATGTCTACCTTGTGTATTGTATGTGTTTGCTTCATGCATTTTTCTTGTGTTTGGTATGTACAAGATCATGGGGGTCCAAAAAGTGGTGATATGACAAAAAAGGTATTTTTCATTTGCCCAAAATTGTGAAGTTTTGTTTTGAATTTTACTAGGGTTGGGTAAAAAGTACATGTTGCGATGGTAAGAACTGATGCATAACAGATATCCATTACAAACGGATCTTTGTTTCAGATGGATATCCATTAGAAATGGATATCTGTTTAATTTAAATTATTTTTTAAAAATATTAATATATACTTTATTTTATATATACATTAATATATTAATATATATTTTATTATATAGATTATATATATATATAATCTATATATTATATCTTATTAATTATTAATATATTTTATAAAAAGTATTAAATATATATTATAAATTATATTATAATATAATTTATAATATTAATATATATTATATTAGAATATAATATAATATATATTATAAATTATATTTTATATTTAATATGTAACTTGTATAACATTGGTGTCATCCCTTCTAAACTAAGGGACAAACCCGACCTTTTTTAAAAATTGATTAAAAGGAAATGGATATCCATTTCTTGTTTCATTAATAAAAAAATGTAGCCAAAACCATTTTATATTATATATTAATAGGAAATGGTGCATGTGGGGGGTCAATTTTTTTGTCTTTTGTCTTGGGGCTAGTGTGAGAGTGTGGGGAGGTGTTTTTGTAGGGCATGGAGGAAGATTTCTACACTTTAATCTATTATTTTTTCATTGTTAGCTCCTTCTCTTAGCTACATTAGTGGTTCATATTCCTTCATTTTGGGAAGTAGTTTACCTTTTTTTGTGCTGTTAGCTTTGGTGCTCAGTTTTGGTGAGGTTTAGAAACCTTTTTTCTTTTTATTTCCCATATTTTTTTTGGTTTTGTGATGGAGCAATGGGGTGACTCCCCTAATGTGGCATTTTTTAAATATTTGGATATGGTCGATCCATCTTCTTCTCTACATGTAAATTCTATGCAACATCTAGGTAAATCATTGGTGAGTGTGAGCTCTTCTTCTAGTGGAGGCTTTCCCAAGAACAAGAATTTAATGGGTGTCTGGAAAGAAGCCAAGAACGTCTATTTTTAACGATTCATTCAAATTATATTTCAGATGATGTTGTGTACTTGAGCAAGCATGCTTTGATCTATAAGTTAATGAGTCTTCATCTTTCTTTGCTAGCTTTAGAATCCTAAACTTGAAGGATTTGGAACCCAAAAGGTGATATGGAATTAATGTTGGGTGTAAAAAATTATTTTATGGTTGTGTTCACGTGCATGGTGTATAGGAATAGGGCTTTTGAAGGTGGTATGTATTTCAAATTAATCAAGTTGGGCTCTTCATGAAACCCTGGCATTTGGGTTTTAATTGTAGAAATAAGCTCCCTTCTAAGGTTCTCATCTAGGTTCATCTTCCAAGTCTACCAATAGAGTTTTGGAGGAGCGGCATTTTGCATATGATAGCTCTTTTACTTGGTAAACTATTTGGTGCTACCTGGAAAACTTAGGACCGCAAGGTAATTTCATATGCTCATATTTGTGTGAAAATTAATTTAAATAACCATTTGTTGGACTCTATAGAAATTTGACTTGGGTCCTTCTCTTGGATTCAACAAGTGGACTATGAAACCCTCCCTTTTAGATGTCATATTTATCATGAATATGGGCATCTGCAAAGAAAATTCCCTTGATTCAATTAGGATTTGTTGCAGCTAAGGTTAATTCTAGCTCTAATCCCAGGAATGATAAAGGGAAGGCCCCTATGGTTGAAGGGGTTGTATACAAGGAAGATTTTATTCCTATTAAGCCTCACAATAGGGGAAGAGATCAAAAGAGAACCCTTAGGGACAGACAAACTGATGGATTCTTCAATCAGTTTGATGTATTGAAGGACTTAGTCCAGGAGGAGGGGATTCTAGTTGAGTTGAATTCTGATGTGGGGTCTTTGGGAGTGGATTTGATAGAATTCAATGAGAATGTTACTCAAAATCTACCTCAGGTGGGTGAGTAGGATGATCAAGTGGTCTTTGTTGTTTCCTCCTAGGTGTCAATTATTCCTAATCCAAGTGGAGTTTTAATTATAAATGATGGGGGTTCTTTAGTGGATCCTATTCCCTCTCAGGTGAAGGATATTTTGGATTCTGGGAAAGGAAGGAGTGCTTTCTCTTCTCTGGGTCTACAACAAAAATTCCTTAAAAAGGGGCCTTCAAAGTAATCATCTAAAGTGGATCGTAAGAAGGATCAAGAGAAGGTGAAACTTATTGGGGAGACTCTTTTGGATTCTAGGTTAGCGAAGACCATTGATTCTCATTTTCCCCAACCTCATAAGTGATAGTTATTTCATGGAATGTGAGGGGTATGAATAGCATCCCTAGACAAAAGGCTATTCATGAGTTGATTGACACTCATTCTTTTGACATTATCTTTCTTCAAGAAACTAATTTGACACTGGATGGCATGTTGAATAGAGCTCCTAGTATCTAGGCTTGAGGTTTGTGTCAATGTATTGGGGCTCATGGAAATTATGGAGGTGTGGCTTGCTTTTGGAATCCAAGGAAGTTTGTTCCTCTATTGTGGATTTTGAGCCGCTCTTCTATATCTATGGTTGTCTCTAGTTTGGACTCTAGTGAAATTTGTCTCTTTACTAATGTTTATGCTCCAACAAATCTCTTTGAAAAGTCGCAACTTTGGTCTCATGTGAAATATGTTAGGTCTCTTTCTCTCCTTCTTCCTTGGGTTTTGGTAGGATACTTTAATGCGGTTACTTGCTTGGAGGAAAAAAGAGGTGGCATTGTCTGACTTGACCCTTCAATTTCTCTCTTAAGGGAGGACATAGAGTTATTGAACCTTATTGATATAAAGTTGATTAATGGCATCTTTATGTGGAAAAATAGAAGGTGTGATGAGGGGATATTTCAAAAAGGCTTGATAGATTCCTAGTCTTTAGTTATTGGATTGGGGATAAATGTACTACCACTTTAGAGATCTTAGATTGGAAGGGTTCAAACCATTTGTTGATTAAAATTTATGCAATCTCTTTGAGTGCTCCTAAGAATCCTTCTTTTAAGTTCATACTCATGTGGTTGAGAGATGAGTCTCTCCAGGACTTGATGGCTAGCTGGTGACACAAAGGGAGGCTTGCTCATGGTAAGGATGTGTATTCTTTTGTTAAAATACTTCAGTATGTTAAGTATAGGCTTAAGAAGTCAAATAGGCAATTCTTCGGCAACTTGCATCACAATAAGATGGTAACTCAAACTCATCTGGACTTCATCACTCAACAAATTTAGGATCATGGTCTTACTGATATTTTGAGTAAGGAGGAGTCTGCTATAGCTAAGGATTTGGAGGAATGGGAATTGCGGGAGGAGATTTTTTGGAAGCAAAAATCCTATGTTGATTAGCTTCAAGAAGGTGATAAAAACATCACTTTTTTTCATAATTCAATCAAAGCTAGACGAAATGGTAATCTGATTGCCTCTATTGTGTCTCCAGAGGGATCTCATCTATCTTCTCTATGAGAATTTTTTGGAGAGCCCTCTCATTTTTTCTCAGTCCTTTTTACCAAAGATTCTCCCCTACTAGAGAAGAATAAATTTGTATTCTTAACTATATTCCCTTGCTGGTTTCTAATGAGATAAATGTTTCCCTCATGCCCCCATCTCTCTGCAAGAATTGGATTTGATGGTGTTTTAAGTGAAAAAAGGTAAAGCTCCAAGCCCTAATGTTTTCCTAGTTTAATTCTTCTAAGAGTTCTGGAAAATTATTAAGTTTGATCTCTTAGAAGTGGTGCAAGAGTCCTAAGGAAAAAAACAAATGTTAAGGGCCTTGAATTCTACTTTTTTTGGCTCTCATCCCTAAGAAAGAGGGTGCTAATATTCTTGACCACTTTAGGCCCATTTCTCCATGCAATCTAATTTATAAAATCATTACCAAATTGATTGTTGAGAGGCTAAAGTCATGGCTTGACTCTTTTAATTCTAAGGAACAAGGGGGTTTTGTTGTTGGATGAAAAAATTTAGATGGGATTGTGATAGCAACTAATGCTAGCATTCATTCTATGGCAACTTCTAAGGAAAAATCTATGTTCATCAAACCTGATATGGCTACAACTTATGATAGGGTTGAATGGGCCTTCCTTCAGAAAGTTCTTTTTACCTTTTGGCTTTGGAAAGCAGTGGGTGGATTGGGTTATGAATTGTGTAACCTCTACTTCCTTTTATTTTCTTATCAATGGGGAGTCTTATAAATTATTTGGGGCTTCATGGGGTCTTTGACAGGGGGATCCTTTATCTCCTTACTTGCTCATTCTTATGGTTAAAGGGTTGGGAAATCATCAAATCTCAAGTTAGTTAAGGGTTGATTTAGGGGTGGAGCAAGAGTAATGACTTTCCCTCACATTCTCTTCTTCAGTTTTTGGATGACACTGCCTTGATGGGTATAGCTAGGATTAATGAATTTGTGAACCTAATCATAACTTTGGACACTTATTTGGTTGCTTCGGGCAGAAGATTAATAAGGACAAGTCTTATATCTTTTCTTCAATACTCCTTGGCTTATTCAAAGTATGATTGCTCATATTATTTGATTCCAAATTGGTTATCTTCCTTTGAATTACCTTGGGATTCCCATTATTGTGGAGTCTCATCATAGGGAGATTCAGCAAGATGTTTTGGAGAATTTTCATAGGAGGATCATTCATTGGACTTGCAGATGGCTTTCATCAGCTGGGCGTATGACATTGAAGTCAGTGGTTCAGACCCTTCCTATTTATAGATGCTTTATGTAGGTTGCTCCCTTGATTTTCAATAAGGAGTTGGATTCCCATGCTAGATAATTTCTTTGGGAAGGATTTTTTTCCTCTTCAAAGTGGATTTTGGTTAAGTGGGAGTCTATTTGTATACCAAAGAAAAAAGGAGTCATGGAACTTAATCATGTGGGTTTGAATGGTTAGGTCCTTGCTTCCAAATTATATTATATGTGGTGTACCTACCAGGATCAAGATTGGGCTAGAACTCTTACTTTCAAGTACCTTCAGGTGGTGCACCCTTTAGAGGTTCCTCGATATAGCCTTCTAGGAAGGGGGTCTATGATATGGGATATTCTCAAAAGAGAAGTGGAGCCCATCAAGGAGGGCCTTTTATGGATTTGTAATGGAGGCTCTGAGGCTCCTTTTTGGTATGACTCTTGGGATGGTTATCTCCCTCTTCTAATGATGTTTCCTCATTTGTAAACCCTTTGCAGCTATTTTCTTGATGCTAGTTGGAGAAAAGTGAAAGACTATAAATCCAGTTAGACCTTAGGTTCGATGGAGGTGACGCACTAGAAGGAACCTCATGAGTAGTTGTTAGGTGGTTCAAAGGAGGAGCGTTAGGAGCTTGCTAAGATTTTGGTTGAGAGGATGTGTAACTCTCTAAAAGGGGAGGATGTCCTGTGATGAAGTCTAGATCCGAAGGGAAAATTCTTGGTTTCCTCAGGTAACCTGGAGCTAGATAGAAAAGTGTACGGGTAGGTTGGGGATTCCCTGGTGAAAGAAGGTTTGGAATAAATTTTCTTGGCCTAAGTGTAGTTTCTTTGTTTGTTCCAAATAAATGACTTACCTAGGAGAATTTAAGGAAGAGAGGCTTCCAAGGTCCCTCTGTTTGTGTCCTTTTTCATAATAGTGAGGAATATACTTCTCACCTTTTCTTTCAGTGTCCTTATTACAGAGAGTTTTGGCACTTTTGGTGGGGGGAATGGAGTCATGCTTGTGTTCATCCTTCTTCTTTGGTTGATTTTTGGGATAGTTTGGGTAATCCTTCGGCTTAGACTTCCTTTCTCTAGATTATTTAGACTATTGATCCTTCTTTCATTATTTGGCACCTTTGGTTGGAAAGAAATAGGATGATTTTTCAATATGTGAGGATGGGAGTGGCCTAGTTATGGAAAAATGTTTGCAATAGGATCTAGGAGACTGCTTTAGCAAAATGTGATTTCTCAGTTGTTGTGGATCCTAATGATATGTCTATTATTACGAATTTGAATCTAGTTGGCAGTGGTTTGGGCTTCTTTGCTAGAAAAAGGCCTCGACAGACTAGGTAGAAGGTTCAGAGAGAGGGTCAGTTGCTTCCACCACCTAATGGAGTTCTAAAAATTAATATTGATGGTTCTTCTAGGGGGAATATTGGGCATGCTAGGATTAGTGGTATTGGTTGTGATAGTGAGGGTGGTGTTGTGTTTCTATTCTCCATTTATAAGGGGTTCCATAATAACAACTTTATGGAGGCTTTGACTATTCAGTATGTAGTTGAGTGGGCTTGTTCCCTTGGATGGAAAAGTGTGATCTATGAAGTAGAATCACAAATTGTGGTGGATATGTTGTGGGATCAAAGGGTGGATGGTGCTAATTGGAAACTTGCTATAGTGGCTAAGTAGATATTAGACCTTTGCAAATCCTTGGATTATGTTTCTTTTTGTCATATTCCTCAAGAGTGGAATAGAGTGGCAGATTGTCTGACAAAGTGGCCCTCAGAGTATTTGGAGGGGTGGGATGTTAATGACCTGAATATTTTGCCACCTAAGTGTGTTATAGTTTTAGATAAATTAATTATGGAGGACATGATTAGGTAGTTGGTTTCATTGTGGGGTCCCCTTGGGGGATCCTTTTGGTTCCTAGTGGGCATGTGGCCTTTTGCTTTGTATTCTTTCTTTTGATTCAATAAATTTTTGCCCCTTCTTTTTAAATATATATATGTACATTAATATTAATATATATTATATATATATATATATATATATATATATATATATATATATATATATATATATATATATATATATATATATATATATATTAATATATGAATACATATAAAAGCTATTAATACATTAATATCTTAAATATATATTATTATATGATTTCTATATATTATTATATAACTAATATATAATATATTATATT
>VDFB02340635.1:0-33269 GCA_007258455.2 Sequoia sempervirens | reverse complement strand
TGTAGTATTTTGGAGTCAATACAAAGGCAAGGTGTAATGGAGTTGTCATTTTTTTCCATCTTTCTTCAACAATTGTTCGCACTTGTTTGAAGAAAGTCTCTTTAGGGTCTTGCTCTTTTGCATTTATGGTGTACTTGATCTTCTCAAGCATTGACTCTATACCATCATATATCTCTCCAATGCATGGCTTGTCCATGTTAATATAGCGAATCATACTCAAAATGGGCTTGATGAAACTAAGGAGATACTCCACATAATCCCACCATGAGTCATCTAATATCATGTTCTTAATTTTTGTTGCTCTTTCAATGCTGATTTGCCTCCATATAGACCAATTTGTTGCTAATCACCATGCTAGAAAGTGCCTCTCTAACTTTCACAAGTCGTCTCAAGACAATTGTGTGAGAGGCAAAGCGGATCTCTGCAACCTATTGCAAATTAAAAAAGAATAATTAAAATTTAAAAATAAATTTTAAAGAAGAATTTAAATTAGAATACACTATCAAATTATGAAAATGTAAATATTACTTCACTTACCTTCAATAGCTCCAATTTTGAAAATGATCTAAAGATCCCTTGAGACAAGTGGCAGTTGGTGATGAACATCTAAATGTCCTCAACCTCTGCATACAATTCTTTGATCCATGCAATTTTATTCCCAATCTTTTGGAGCATAAGATTGAGAGAATAGACCGCACAAGGTGTCCAAAAGATATGTGAATATCTTTCCTCAACCAACCACCCTGCAGCTCTACAATTCTTGGCATTCTCCGTTACAACTTGAACAACGTTGCGGGGTCCCATTTCCTTAATGGATACAATGAGAATATTAGCAATAAATTGTCCATATTTTACTTGCCCCTCACAATCCACGGCTTTCAAAAACATTGGCCCTCTATGGGACAACACTATGACATTGATCAAAGGCCAATTTTTTGAGTCCTTCCAACCATCTGAAACAATGGACACACATCTAAACCCATGAATCCCTTATGGGATTCAATGAATCTTCAACCAATGCAACCTCCTTTTCCAATAAGGTGCCACGCACCTTCTCATAATCCGAGCCCTTGTACCCTTTTGGAGCTTCATTAACTACTGTCAACATCTCTTTCCAATATGGAGAACGAACAACATTAAAAGCTATTCCATTGGCATGTATGCATCTTGCTACATTTTGGTCGGCAATGGCTCTACTCTCATTTTGAAATGCAAGTTCCAAAGGCCCCTTTGTTCTCTTTCTTGCAATATGTTGTGCACTTTGAGCTTGAGAATCTGGAGTGGCCATAAATGGGTGGTCTTTACTACAATATTGGAATTAGATGGGGGTTGCATTGCCTTTGATTTTTTTTTAATAAAGGGTGATTTCCTTTTTGGGCTTCTCGTGTATCTGTTGCTTCTTGCTCCATAATGTATTTTGCAACTATCTTAGGTGGAATAGGTACATTGTCTTATCCAAGGCAAGGCTTGATGCCTTTTCCAGATATGCCACACAAACGTGCTTTCACCCTAAAATATGAACTAGAATATTGAACATCACATCCATTGAATTTCCAAACATAACTACCGCCACCTAGAACTGATTTTATCATTTCAACATACTTCCATAGAATAGAATTTGATTTGTTTTGAACTTTGATTTAGTTGCGGAGCCGGAGGTAGAACCAATTGACATTGTGATTCCTATGGCAAGGTTTTTTGCAAACAACACATCCAAAATTCAAAATTTCAAAACAAAAACAAAAAACTTGAAAACAAAATATTGATTTATTAAACCTAGCTCTTTTGAATCTTGCATACATTCATAGAAGAATGGAAAAACATAGATAAATCATAAAATTAAAGAAAACAAAGTTTCATGTTTGTAAAAGAAAAAATGGATGAAAAAACTCAAAAAAAATGAGAAAAACTTACCTCTTTGCAAAAATATCCTTCAACAATATTTGTGGCAGCCAATGAACACTTGCAAATCTGTAGGAGTGGCAATGCAATCGTTTGTAGAAGCTTCAATGATCAATCTCCAACTCCTTTTGTCAATCCAACAAGCGAAAATGAAAGCTCAGCCTCTTGGAATGAAAATGTTTGTTTGCAAAATAAAATGAATAAGAATGAGGTAGTTTAGGTGTTTAGAGTGATTTAGAGGTCACTTTAGGGTTTCCTTAGGCGTGGGTCAAAGTCAAACTCCATAAAACATTAAAAATATGCTCAAAAAACACTTTTGGATGCCTAGCCACACTGGTTCTATCTTGGTTTGCCCGGTTTCGGTCTAGGTTCTGCCCGGGTTCTCTTGCGTTTTGTCTGGGCGAATCTGACCAAAAAATGAAGGATCCTGATCGGCCCAAGATCCGAACTAGGAGCGAACCAAGATCCGAACCAGGGGTTCCAAAGGCGAATCCAGTAACAATTTTTTTTGCTTGTTTTTTAATTTTATTATGTTTATACATATTCTAGGATTGTTACTTTGTTCTTGTTTATTTTCCTTTATTTCTATTACGTACTCTAGCGTTACGTTTTCTTTTTTTAATATTTTTCTTATAAAAGCAATGTATTTAAGGCAAATAGATAGTTCAAATATGATCAAGCATCCCCTCTATGGAAATATGTTACAATGATTGAACAAATTCGAGGAGTTGGGGCTTTTCTTTAGAGTTATAGTCAATGCAAGATTTAGTAAAAGAGCTCATATATTTGAGTGAAAGCTCACTTGTGTGCTATAAGCGGCCATGGAATTAAAGTTTGTCAAGGGCTAAACAAAGATGCAACTAATGCAATGAGTGAAAGAGAAAAAATAAAAATAAATCCTTTGGCAAAGTAAGAATTAGGGAGGTCACCTACAAGGTCTCCTTTAATAGTAGTTGACCTACATTCTGTCTTGGAAACGCCATCTATCCAAGAACAAGACTCCTCTCTTCCTTCTTGCAAAAGAGGCCCATTACATAAGGCATTTTAAAATAAGGCAAGAGACAATGCAAATGAATTCGCTGTCCATTGCATTTATGCCAAAAATATTTCTTCAACCTAGTGAGATCACCATATTGGAGGGAAATGGTGATGGCAAATAGCAAAAACATTCTTTAGTCCCACAAATCTTATGTACAAGAAGGTGCACACCACCCTATTGGCAAAAGAAATAAAAAATTGTAGATAAATCACTAAAATCAATCAAAGATTCATGGGTTAAAATAAAAGTTGTTATCATTTCTCATGGATGAAAAGATTACAAAAAGTGACATTTGATAAATGTCATAGCAATGTACCCTAAAGAGAAATGTTTTTTAAAGTGATTAATTGTGAGGAGCCAATTAAGGATGCAAACTTCATTTCTAAAAAAACTTCATTGAGTTCATAGAAATGGTGGGTATAGAGAACGTTGTCCAAGTCATAATAGACAATGAAAAAATTGCTAGGCAACATGTGCATTGGTTGAGGAAAGTTACGAGCACATTGTTTGGACACCATGTACCTTAACTCCCTTAACTTGGTGATGCAAAATATTGGCACTAGATAGAGTGGGTGAAAGGTATATACATTGAGGGTGAGAAGATTTAAAAGTTCACAACAAACCATCATATGTCACAAGGCATCTTCAAGAATTTCTCCAATTTGGTGTTGTTTAAGACAAATTTATGAAATTTCAACATTTATAAAAAATTAGAGTAGCCGGATATGCCCCTGCCCCTCCTAGGGCACGTGTATTCCCATCCAATACAGGTACGATACATCACAGATACACGTTGGAAACTGTACCACGCGTGCCCAAAAAACCTTGATTTTCTAGTTGTGTCGAATACTAAGTGATTTGATTTTCAAAAGGATCTGACGTGAATCTTCCTAAACTTAATTTTTAAAAAATTCAATCCTGCAATTTCCTTTCTTTTGTATAAACAAAACCTACACCAAATGAGGACAAATGAAACATTTTTCTATTTCAATGACCCATTTTTCTACGTCTTCTTCCAATGCAACTCTACTCTTTTTTTGGTGTCTTAACTTTTATAGATTTAAAATTTAATTGATTATAATTTTATATTTATATTATATTGTTTTAAACATTAGAGATTTTTAAAAACTTAAGATTTATTCTTTAAATGTAAATAATATTTATTGTTATATATTTCACACTGTTATTATTTACTCGATTATTAATGTTATATTTTAATATTATTTTAATTTATATTTACTTATTTTAGCTTATAAGTATTGAAAATCTCCTCCTAATAACTTAGAAAATATATGTGCTATGTTTTTTTATGTATGTCGTATCCAACCGTATCCATATTGGGGGTCTTAAAAAATGGTTGTATTTGTATTTGTATTTGTATTTGTATCCATGTCCATACAGCTTAGTAATAAATTTAATGTATGACATATTTACTTACATTTAACTTTTAATTTGTTATTTATTTTTTACACAACATTAGGTTGGTAAGAGTTAAGTTGTACATGTAACCATTTTGTGATGACTTGAGAGTTGCAAGAGGTGTTGAATACCATAGTCATTAGAAACCAATGGAGTATAGGGAGACAATCAAATTAGAGAGCACCCAAAATGTCAATCCATTGATCTGGGATGATGATGATAGGTAGAGTAGTCATGGACTACATTTTGAATTTCCACGAAACATCATGAGTATCCACACACGGGAGAGGGAATTGCCATACTAGCATACTTGAGACCCCAAACCCATCTCATTCCATAACAAAACCGGCAACTTAGCTAGGGTGATCCATAATAGTGGTTTTACAATTTTTGGCCAAAGCTGGACCTTGAAATTATTATTTTAAAGCTAAAAATCTTCACATTCGGGCACCTATAAGCGGCTAAAGCTGTGAGGAATTTGAAGATGGAATTACCAAAGCTAGGAAGTCTCATCAAATTTTGTCTATAGATTCTAAAAATATTTTTTCAAGATTTTGGAATCAAAATTGCATGCTTATTCCATCTCGAAAATTGATTTTTGAGGAAAATAACATTTTAAAGTGGCCTTTGCCGTATAGCAACTTTTTTTAAATGAAGGATAAAATTACAAATTCTTTCAAATTTAGATTTGTAACTCACGATATCTAGTGCTTCCACTTGGTTAGATAGTTTTATTGAATATTTTTCGCCCGAAATCAAAGTTTCAAAAGTCAAACAAATTACAATTCCAGGACATAGTCACGTAGGTATAGCAGCGTAACCTTTTTGTATATGTCAAAATTTAATTTAATTTTTAGTTGGATCAAGGATTTCAATGTCGGTGCACTCACATTTTTCAATTTTTTTTTGATAATCTTCTATTTTTCCACATGTGAAGAACAAAGAAATTCATTTTCGATGAAAAACCTATGTTTAATAAAACTTAAAAAACAAATACATAACAAAACCAAAACATAGTAAAATTATATTCATTGGATAGCTTGTTCTGAGGAATACCATAATCATTTGAAATAAATTTTAAATGAATTCATTTGATCCCCCAAAATCTAAATCAAAAGTGATTTTTTATCAGCATTTTGATAGGTGTAAAGGAGACGCATTTATAGGTATGGTTTAAAACTAGCGAGGTTCTATCCAAGGGGGTTTGATCTAAGGTGATTTGATCAAACCCTCTTCAATTGGAATCCTTAAAATGGAACTTTTTAAGGCTTAAATCATTATATTTTCTAAAAATATGTGATTTCAGCTAAAATTCATTCCTTCAGGAATTGTAAACCACTATTATGGCAGCACCCTAAAACTAATAGGATTTGATAATTCTTCTGTACAGTTGTTCAGGTTTTCAGCACTCTATCTTAGTTTACAGTCTCCCATGAATATTGTTATTAGTAATCTATACAATTGTTCTGAGGTTACCTCATTGAGGCCTGTTCTTTCTTGATTGTGACTCCTTGTGGAAGACATGGACTGGCTCTATATGTTTTCTCACTATTTGAGGACTGCCTATTGGGAATATATATTACGTAATTTTGGTTCACTTTCACAAATATAGAAATAAAAAAATTGAAAATGTGTTTCCTTCATTTAACACCGCCATTCAGCATTTCTTCTGTCTCGATAGATTACTCTTTGATTAATAGATTTGTTACTCTTTATTACTTTCCTCGTCATAATCTATTCATATTAACTTAATCCTACAACAGAAAATAGTTAATAAAAAAGCATACATTCATTTCATGTATGCTTAATCATAGATCACACAATACCATTGAACATACCACAATAATAAACATTCATTTTCTTATAATTCCATGAGAAAAAACACTCTTATGAATTACATTATAAGCATGTTGATACTTAAAAAAATAAGATTCCATTACTTCCTTTCAGAGTTTTAAGAAGAAATATGATAATCAAAACTACAACATACATTAAGAAGCCTTGGACACTAAAAGATACTATGATAAAACAAAGTCATTAAACAAACCTTAACTTTCCATTTGGCAAGTTTGCTGCATTATAATCTGCTTGTTCAAGTTCAACCATTTCACCTAAAGCCACCTATGTCATATAACATGATTTCATAAACATTTTGAGAAATTCAAATTTAAATCATAAATATTTGAAAATATAAACACTAAAATATTTTGCTTTCGAAACATTCCTGACAAGAGAGTTAAAAAAATAACCTCGCATAGTAGAAGCACACCAATTGGAGATGTCAAAGATGGATAACAATAGTTTGCACTTTTGGAAACCATATCTGCAAAATAAACCCCCTTCCCAAACATGTAACCAGTTACAGGTGCTTCTGGAGGAGCAATTCGAAGTCCTGTAATATTAGAGAAAATTTTATGTAAGAAAAGCAGCAAAGAGTGGACAATTATTCTAACCTTCACTGCAATTGATATAGCCCATCTTCTTTATTCAATGGACTATTTAAACTTACCAACTCCATACTGTATACAAATGTCATTGCTCATTTTTATCAATAATTAATTGCAGTAACTGGCTTTCACTTAATAGGTAAAAAGTTAAAAAGAGAAAATAGAACAAACCTAAAAAGTTGGAATACCCAATTACCCAAGTAGTGATTTCATGGTTCACATGGTATACAGCCATATAAGCTAACACAAAATACTAAAAATACATGTGTATCCCAAACAATGCCAAAGGAAACGGAATTAACTAAGTTACAAGGTTTGCCAAGTATGGTGCTTGTACCTGGCCCAAATGGGTCAGAGTTTGGGTCTTAGCTATAATGTCCCTTGTAGAATTAAGATAAGTTTTGCTTTAATATTTATTGATTAGGATATCAAGATATGTCAAATGAGCAACTCTATCTTCCATTTGTGATAGTATATATATATATATATATGTAAGTATGAAAATTTCTGCTACAAATTCAGTAATGGAAATCTGGATTTGAGAATCAATTTTAAGAATGAAAGTTAATAATGACCAATAATCTCTATTTCTGCTCAATTATTCTATAATCAAACGATTAAACATATCATAGAATTGTAGCATTCAAATGATTGCAGTTTCTGATTTAATTCTCCAATACATGTGGTTTCTGATTGTAATATTGATGCCCTTTCGCAGTCTCAAATGATAACACTATGCTTATGCGAATTCCATTTGTTGGCATTGTATCATATGTATGCAATTATACCATGCGTCTAAGGTATAGCCAGATCGAGGCTCTTTGAGAGCACTTAGATCTGCTGCTCAAATATATATATATATATATATAACTCCAATTCTGATCCATGCCTTTTCCCCAAGTTTCTCATTCTCTTTATATCCTTAGTCTCCACAAAGAGAGATACCACTTCACTATACATCTTGACGAGGGATGCATCTCTTCCTTTACCAATTGCTATCTTTGAAACATAATCACTCCTTAGTTATGATTTGCTGCCTTTGAGTCTTATTTCCTTTCCTTTATTACATAGGCTCTTCACACAATGCTGGCCAGCTTAACAAGTCAATGCCCTTTATTATGCTCATCACTGCTTCTTCTCACTAATAAATTGTTGCTTTAACAAATTTACCATTTATTCGGATTACTGGTGTACTAATCAATCTACTTTCTTATATATATATATATATATATATATATAGCTATGGTGGCTAAGTAATATTATCGACCTCTCCCAATAACACGGCTATGAAGATATGCCCGATTTTCCCACTCGGATTCGTCAGCTAATGTATGATGCCGCGAGTACAAATGTCGGCTCCAAGATAGGTAATCAATGATATATATCTAACTTCAATGGTATTTAGCATTAGTCATTTTGTCGTCAATAATATTCAATGCTATACTCGATATTTTTGTATGGAATAAATAGTTCATTACTCACTCGCTGCCTAACTGTCCTCTATTCTATAGTATTCATATTAATAGCCTTTAATGATATGTAATATCCCTTGCAACTTCTGATCTAAATTTTTGCTCTCAAGGAATATCGTAAGGGTTACCAAAATGCAAAACAAGATCTTGGTTACTATGACCGTCTAACACTTTAGGATTTTTCACCTAAAGGAGAGGGAATAGACCAAAATGTCAATGTTTACACTTCTTAAACCACTGTAGAAATGAAATATTCCAAGCCAAATTTTTTCAATTTCCAATTATAATGAGCAAAGCAACACACATCCGCTAGGGTTAGCACTTAAACCAAAACGATGCAGAATTCAACTCTAACCAAGAATGCGCCAGATGACGACGAGCATATGGTCAAAGGATCTCAAAGCAATGCTGAATAAAGAACTCTAACCAACAATGCGCCAATGACGACGAGCATATGGTCAGAGGATCCCTAATTTCTATTATGCTGAAAGTAAACTCAACACCCAGAATGTGCTTTCAAACCCGGAGTGGGAATGGAGCTACCATAGGGCGGAGATGTAAGATATTACAATGCAAATCAAAGTAAATAGGCGGCAAGCCAGCCTCTTCCACTTATCCAGTGGGTATTACAATGAAATAACAGAGAAGAAGTAAGATTGCTGACAGTACTACTGTTCAGCTTACAATAATTAGAGATTTGCCTGCCAAATACATAGAATAAGAAAGTCTAACCATGCTGCAATATAGTATAATGTCTCCTCAATGATCACAAAGACTTTCAACCCAAACCCAACTCAAAAGATAGACTTTACGCAAGCTGATATGACAGAACAACAACTTAATATGCATAACCAGCAACCCTAGAATCCACTAAAATGCTCACAACTCACTCAATACTTGCCAGAATGACATGAGACTTGATGCAAACGAAAGCTAGGATGATGACAATGAAGACTAGACAAAGAAACAGCTGACAAATTGAAGTATTTTTTTTCTAAACACTTGCTAGGCAAAACAGAATGGAACAGCCTCAAGAAATGTTCTACCAACAAGATAAAATCCAAGACACCTCTAAAAAATCTACAACTTGGCATAGAGGGGCGCCCAAGGCTAGCAAATGCATGGGTAAACTACCTAAACCAAAATAAATTCGCCCAAAGACTATCAATCACCGGAGATAGGCTATCAATCATTGAAAAGTGTAGGGCTAAAAATGGGGACATTACAAGAAATTCCCTACAAAATCTGGCCTAAGTTTGCCTCAAGGAATATTGTCAAACACTTCTTATGCAACCTCTTAACTTGCTGGTTTGTAGCTTTAGTCTGATTATGCTAGCTTGAAATGACTTCAAATATGTTTGGAATGCTTGCAAATGACTTCTAAGATATCCAAGCATAGAACTAAAGGTAATGCAACCTTTATTTGACTTGTCAAATGCAACTATATGAATACTACAAGATGAATGTGCACCTACAGCCAATTGGCATTTTTACAAACAATTGCCATACAACTAATATGCTGATAAGAAAATCTACAACCAATGGCAAATTGTCAAATAGTTAGCATAAGAACTATTGGGCCGAACATGAACATTATAACCCATGAGCATTACATCAATTAAAGGACCTGCAACTTAACACTTCTTTTTTGATGTGCAATTCTAATACAATGCTGACATGAATATGTAACTGTAGCAGTGATTACAATGATGATATAAGCTATGCAAAATGCATCAAAAACCTCGAATAAGCTTGACAATGAAGCTGAGATGAAAGGCAGCCAATCATACAATTTGTATCCTAAGAAGTGTGATGAAATCGTGCCTCCAAGAGGGCTGCCCCTGCTCTGATCTGTCACAGCCGATATGGTAATGATAGCAGCTCAAAATCCCTCTAAAACAAATCAAAAATCATTGCCATGTCCTCCTAGTTGGTGCGCTCCAAGTCTGGTATAAAAATCAATACTCTATGAATTTTATTTAAATTTATTTGAATACAAAATTGAACTCTCCAAAGAATCAACCTCCTCAATGAATCGCCCTTTACAAATGCCAAATGAAACTTAGCAACAATCTCTCCAACTTGATTCTCCAAACACTTCAATAAGCTGATATGAATCTATATCTCCAAATTTGCCATAACAAGCTGATAAATAATCTTGATCTCCAAATTTGGCCAAAGGCCACAAAATTTGCAATGAAGCAAAATAGAAAGATTGAAGTATCTTTCTCTCAGCTGCAACCCTTCGGAGGATCTTTCACCACCTTAGTTATGTAAATCAAAGAGAGCTTTCGGTCTCAATGATCAAATATAGAAACTGCAGAAACCTTGGGCTCCACAATAAACTCAATCAAATGTCAATATCAAAATACCTGGATGATAAAAAATGAGCCCTTAATATCCTTTTATACTTTTCCTAGAAGAGCTCACACACTTTTCTTGCCAATGTGGGATAAAAGATATATTTTATTTTATTTTAATGACTTTATGACATAATATTTTATTTAAGTCACTTTATTAAATTAATTAAATATAAGGTTACTTTATAATATTTATTTATTTAATAACCTTACAAATAATTAATTTAATTATTTATCTCCCTTATTACTCCATTCCAACTAAATCCAGGAATCCAACAACCACAAGCAATATCAAACAAAAACGTGGACATTACATGATATGAGTTTAGCTAGCATGTGCATAAACTTCTTCAAATGAGGCAAATGTGGAAGATACAATTCCAAGACCTCTTGATTTCCTCATAGAGTTAAGGCAGCGCGTATAATATCACCATCAACTCCTTGGTAGTCTCACAATTCACTATGTAAAGTGCTTTAGTTAATTTATACCTGCACAGATTTTTCAATTCTCCAAATGTCACATCACCCCTTATTTGTCATTATTAGCACCTATGCTTGTTTGCAGAACCTCAAAGCTCCTAGTCATCAAAACTTCCTCTTCGAGAATGGCAACTTTAATATGATATGCAGCTTCCCTATATAGGAATATAAAGAGGCGTCTATCACTTATAGTATTTCATAATCCTTATATCAACAATGTCATAAAACTCTTCAAAATAGAACACCCTTATACATTGTAATAACCCTTATGATGCGGCTTATATAAGGCGGCTCGAATGTAGCTGGACAGTAATATTATAAATAAATGGTTAATTTGTGAGGGGTTATTACATTAGCCTAGGTCTATTCCATGTTCGCCCAAACCATGGCCTTGGAAAATGTCACATCCCATTTTTGAGTCCTTTAGACTATGTTTTTGATTAAAGGTAAAACAAGTTTTCAAGGGACCCGAAACCCTTAACAAAAAAGAGAAGTTGCTAAAGAAGAAACAAGACAAAGCAAGCAGCCAAAAAGCAACTAAACATCAAAAAACCAAACAAACACTGGCAATAGCCTATTGCAGTTTTTTTAGAATTTTTGCTGCCTCTAAATCCTATGAAATATCAGGAATACTAAAATCATTACACATTGTTTCACTTCTATGAAGTTTCTCACTCCCTTCAACTAATTTCTTAGTCTCCATTATCCTTGCATCACTTCTATGCTCCATGGGTGTGGCTGCACTAGAACTAGAATTTTCTGCTTTGTATAATGAAAAGTGAGTCATACTTAACTGCAAACAAAGATCATCAGCTTCTCTTTCTTTTTCTTCAGCATACTTCACAGCTAGATCCCTGTCCATAAGTAATTTCAAATAATCTATTTTCATTTTTTCCAAAGCCTTTTTGATAGAGAATGAGTATGAGAGACTCCCCTTGCAACTCCCTTTTTCCTCTCCTCAATTTGAGTTTCCCAAATAAGTTCATCAATGACCTTATGTGTATGATCAAAACGAGATAGGGCTGCAAAAATCATATCCTTGGTAACCTTCATTTGTTCCTTCAACTCACATGTCTCAATGGGCAAATGATCAACTTCAACTTCATGCAACAATTTTTCTAATCAAATACTACCTGTGCCTCATATGTCCAACCGAATGCCCCCTTCTTGGTAAGATTTGTAAGAGGTGCTGCCAACTGTGAAAACCCCTTTACAAATCTCTTGTAGTAACTGCATAATCCCAAGAAACCTTGCAAATCAGAGTTGTTGCTTGGAGGTGGCCAATCCAGTATGGCTTGAATCTTCTTCTGGTGCACCTGAACTCCACTAGCACCAATCACGTGGCCCAAGTAGAGAATCTCCTATAGTCCAAACTCAAATTTGGACACCTTAGAAAACAAGGACTGAGCCTCCATATGCCAAGTACTTCATCTAGATGTCTAACGTGCTCCTCCCAAGATTTGCTAAATATCAGAATGTCATCAAAGAATACCAAAACAAACTTACGCAACTGCTTGTTGAATATATGATTCATACAAGATTGACCAATAGCAGGAGCATCGGTGAGACCAAAGGGCATAACAAGAAACTCATAATGTCCAAAATGGCACCTAAATGTTGTCTTGTGAACATTCTCTGCTCGGACACAAATCTGATGGTATCCTGATCTGAGATCAATCTTAGAAAAGTACATGACCCTGTGTAACTCATCCAGAAGCTCATCGATCCTAGGTATATGGTACCGCTTTTTTATGGTCTTTTTGTCCAAGGCCCTATAATCAATACACATCTATAGAGTCCCATCTTTCTTCTTCACCAGAACTACTGAAGAAGCAAAGGGACTAGATGAAGGGCGGATATGTCCCATCTCGAGAAGCTTCTTAATTGTTTTCTCTATCTCCTGCTTGAAGTGCCTGGGATGCCTGTATGGTGTTGTAATGACGGGCTTAGAGCCCTCCTCCATCTCTATAACATGCTCAAATCCATGGTCAAGAGGTAATCCAGGTGGTATGTTACTAAATACAATGTTGCACCTATCCAAAACCTTTTGAATATCCACATGATGATGTGGTGTATCTCTAGAAGGAGATTCTGATGAAACAAAGCACTGGGCTTCCCATGCCATATCTCCATGCCTGAATAGTGTCTCGATCCTCCTAACTGAAATCACCCTAGGCTTTCCATCTGATAAAGCCTTCAACACAATTTTCTTTCCATCTACTATGAACTCCAACTCCATCTTCTAAAAATCTTGAGCGTACCTCCCAAGAGACTGGAGCCATTGGATACCTAGCACCACATCTATCTCACCCAAACCAAGCATATAGAATTCATCTATTAATGTGTAATCTCCCATCTATATGCTTAGTTGTGAGACTTTCCTCGTACAGCTCATGCCAAACCCATCGGCCATTGTTACTTGAAAGCCTAGAAACTCTTCAACATGAAGACCTCTCCTAGCCACCAATCCTTCATCAATGAAGTTATGCGTGGCTCCACTATCTACCAAGCAAATAACGCATTGTCCATTCAACACCCCCTTCATACGAAAGGAATGGTAACGTGAAACTCTTGAAAGTGAAGCAATAGTAACCTCATGCTCTGCAAGTTCAATATGAGGTCGATCCTCATGTTCCTCCTCACTGTTTGAGTCTGTATTTGGGACCTCATCATCATCAGATACAACATCAATAAGATGTGCTTTGCCTTTTCCAAGGCATTGATGACCAAGTTCCCACGATTGCTTGCAAGTGAAGCATAGCTTCTTTCTCCTAAGCTCATTCCTCTCATCGCTGATTGTTGAAGGTGTAACCTTAGGCTTATTGAATGATTTCTGATTTGATTTGAAATTCTTGAAGTTCTTCTTTTGACTCTGAACTCGGGTGGGGTAAGTGTCCAGGTCTAATGCAAGACCTATTGCATCATCCAGTGACTTAGGCTTGTGAGCCTTCACCAAGCCTTGTAAACTGTCACTTAATCCCTCTACAAAGAGCATAACAAGCCTTTTCTCGGGCATCTCAGGAACCATAACAGCAATCTTCTGAAACTCATTGATATAGGAATCCACTCTACCTTCTTGTTTCAGCTGTTCCAAATCTCTGTAGTAAACTTCTATGTTCTTCCTATCAAATCTAGCAATGAGTTTGTGAGTGAACTTGTCATAGGAAGTAATCATATCATGCCTTTGTGACACAAGTCCATGGTGCCACCAATCATATGCTATGCCTAAGTGCATAGTAGCAAACTGTATAGCCTTTTCTTCACTCATAGGTTTGAGTGCAAGAAAGGTATCAAGTTTATGTATCCAGGCACATGCACTCATTCTACCACTCCCATCAAAATTAGGTAGGGGAATTTTGTTCAATGCATCTTTGTATTCTTTGAGCTCCTTCTGGGATTTCTTCTTCTTTTGTTCTTTTTCTTGTCCTTTTGATTCATGAACTGGTTCAAATTTATGGCCGATCGAACAGCATCAGGAAGAGCACAATACTCATTCTATGTTGCCATGATATCTTCAGAGACCTCTGTAGCTTCTTCTTCTTCTTCTTCTGAAGGTAACTCCTCTCTTGTACGAGTGAAGGTGGTCAAAGAGGTCTATCAGGAGTGGCTGCAAATTGTCTCCCAGTATTACTTCTTCCACTACTTTCACTACGTGCCCTTCTAGACCTTGAATGATCCATCCTCAACTGTCCCACAACAACAATCGGGTTATTCTAAAACTATCAGAGCACTTGTTCTTGCTGTTGTGCAAATGCTTCTAGGAAATCATCAATATTTCCTCTTCTAGGACTGCCCATTTCTGAAGATGAACTTGAAGTTGAACTTGCTAATGGATCACCCCCTCCTAGTTGTGCTCTTCTTCTAGTGATATAACTATGTGGCTCAACTTCGAAAGGCTGCATAACCCAAAGGCTAGCAAGATCGTGGCTCTGATACCACTATAAGAACCCTTATAGGTTCTAGCTGAGTTTTTTTTTCTTTTTTGCTGGCTTGAAAATTTATGACTTGCCTTCAACTTATGCCTCAACAAAGATTTGTTAAATCATGTAGATTAAAAGTATAAACAACAAGAGATGAACTGAAGCATAGATTTTAGGCAATCAACAAACAAAGATGAACATACCAAGCTATGTTTAGCTTATCTTCTTATTTCAGTTTGAAAATCGATTACAAACAGAGGGCTAGAAGGTAGAGTCAATTAGGTCTGATTTGAATTTCAGACCTGCAATTACATTCAATGGTGCCAAAGCACAAGACCAAACCCCAGCTGTAAGAATGGAAGATGAAGCTAGGTGGAGTGGAATGATATGCCCAACTGGAGATGACTGGAAAACAACTGTAGCATCCCACTAGAGGTTATACATGCCAAAATCTCCTTAGATATGATGATGAAATCAGTTTGAAGACTGCAATAGCAATAATCTGATTATGCCTAAAGCTGGAAATCGCCAAAAATGTCCTTTGCCACGCGAGCTTCTTGAAAACCTTCTTCCAGCAAGTAAAGATGAAAAGGTCACAAAACAAGGTCACAATTTGCAACTAAAACTACTCCAAAGTGATCTAGTTAAGCTCTAGGTTGAACTCTGTCTGAAACTCAACTCACTGAGTAGGATGTGGACATCACCATACCACAGAATTCAAGGGAGCAGCACCTTGAATCAACTAAAACTATTCTCAGTCAAGAGATCTCTCTCATTGAACTGTCATAACAAGATAGTAACACCAATAGAATGTCTCTCTCAACCACCCAAGCCTTCTTAAATAAGGCCTTAAGACAAAACCACCCTTAGGAATGAATCAGATTTGTTTTTATTAAAATATTCACTTTACTTCAAGGCTAAGGCACCTAGCTCATGTCAACCTAAAGAGAATCTGATTTGCTCCATTAAAATATTCAATATCTTCTTGGTTAAGTTTCCCAAACCGTCCTAGTAAGATCTGATTGACTTTTGAGCATTATAAAACTCTAATTTGGAAGCTTACTTGAGCTGCCCTAGGAAGAGATCAGATTGGATCTTTAAAATATTATAGTTTAGTTGCTTCTCCCTGAAGCCTTCAAAACTGCCATAGGAAGGGGAAACTTCTAGAAGCCGATCAAATTTGATGATGTCGACTCATCTCCTTGTCTGCTTGTCCTTCTTGTTTGCTTGATCTTGAAAATAGACATCCTTGCTTGCTTTGAACAGCGTAGACCTCCTTGCTTGCTTTGACTAGCAAGTAGACCTCCTTGCTTGCTTTGACCTCCTTGTGTGCTTTGACTTATAAGTGGACTAGGAGAATGATAAATTAAGATCAACATTTTGCCTTGCTTGGATTAAGGATAATTCCCTCTTAATTTCCTAAACACATCTTACCAAAATTTTCTTCTCATGGCCAAAAATCATTCCCTTTTCACACTATCTAACCCACAGGAATGTTGGATGAGCTAGAATCAAGCCACCATGATGTCATCTTGAGAATGGGGACATTACAAAGTATGAACACCTTCCTAGAAAAATGGAAACATTTAACATCATCCGAATCTTGGAAACTATCCACCATCAATTTGATTACCTCTTCCATACTGTCATCATCATAAGGAACTTCAGGTGCCAATATTCTTAAAATCTCACTCAAACAAACCATAACCAACAATCTTACCTCATCATCTTTATGTCTCAACCATCTGTGCTGACCCAAAGAAGTCACTATAGGAGCAAGAGCTATTTGCAACTGATTTGAAGGTGACTGCTCAACAAGGATCAAGCATTCCTCTACACCCTTCAATGTGGCCAAAGCATCATTCTTTGATTGTGATAGATTACTAAGTTTATTGCTTGATTTGTGGAGTAATTTCACTAACCATTGTCTATCTTTCGCTGCCATATTTCAGACTGAAACTCAAACACCAGATTACCCAACAAGTGGAGAAAATTTACTGAGCTCTGATTAAGTGCTAGGCACAAATGAACTGAACTGAAATTTTACTGTAAGAAGCTGCCCTGTTTGTTATAAATTTTTTCGATTTTTTGATTTTACTAATCAATTTGTTCAGATTCAGGCATTTCATCAATTGTTTCCCAATAAGCTATTCTGAGTTTATTAATATTGAGTTGCAGTATATCTCATAGCATACACTCAATAAACAAGTTTCCCCTCCTATAACCTCAGGAAGAATTGTTCAGTTTCAAATTATCATCATTATTCCATACGTGGTCAATGTATATGTCAAAATGCTCCAACAAACTTGCACAACTAAAGTTATTGAAAAGCAAAATATTTGAATATTGAACATAAAGCATTTACCATACTATTGAACTCGCTAACTTGTATAAATTGCACCAATAGGTTGCCCTTTAGTTTGATATGGCCCAACTAAATAGTTCCAGTATATCCAAATACTCCCAACTCACTGTAATCTGTAATCTCCAGATAATGTCTGCAATGCAAGTTCTAAACCTTCAATATCAATTTATCTTTTTCCCCTGTTATTCCCAATGCTTCACTGATGACTCCCAACTTCCAACAATTCTCAGTCTAATACCTACAAGCTCCCAACTTGTGTCATCCAATTTTTGAGGAAATTGTCTTCTTTCTAGCGGCGATATTAGTGAAAGGCGTTTCCAACTTTCATCATTTATAATTCCCAACTCCTCCAAGTTAACTCCTGTCTATTCTAATTGAAACTCTATAATCCCAAACTAATGCGTTGCTTGTCTTCAACATCTTTGAAAAGCGTTGACACTAGTAGAGTGTTACGGTCAATTAATAAACTTCACTCCTTGAACCTTTTTCCCCGTTCCAATAACATTTGAGCAACTACAATTAATATCATTCATTGGTAAATTGAACCCGTTGGTATTATTCATGAAAATATCAAATTCTCGTCATATCAAGCTGCTCCCGATATAGGAATTCATATCTCCCACGATTCTTTACATTAACTTTTGATCTTTTCCGCACCTTCATAGTGTTTGTCATTCACACCTTGTATTCATTTCAACCTATTTTTTGACCCTTTGTATTCATTTCGACCTACATAAAGAAATTCCCTTGGCTTCTTAATTAATTTCTCGAATCCTCTATTTTGCCAACACACAGCTTGGAGTTGAGATGCCACGAATGTAAAGAACCGGACCAATTTTTTCAATTTTATTACCAGTAACACAACAATGCAGAAGCACCCGTTAGGGTTAGATAAATGAAACCAGCAGTTACAAAGTAACTCTTTGCCAAGAATGCGCACTCAATCCCAACATGAGAGAGGCTGTCATATGGCAAGAGGATCGTTAGTACCTTAAATCAAACTGCAACTGAAAGTAACTCAACACCAAGTATGTGCTACCCAATCCAGAATGGAATGAGGCGACCATATGGCGGAGATAAGAAATACAAATGCAACTCAAATAAATAGGCGGCAAGCCAGCCTCTTCCACTTATTCAGTGGGAAGTACATGTAAATTCAAAGATGAGAAGAGAGAATTGCTGACAGTACTACTGTTCAGCTTACAATAAATTAGATAGCCTGCCAATAGCACAAGATTAGAACTTCCAAAGCTGTAACAAATTAAGAAACCTCTCCAACACTCTCAAACTCTTTGAATATCAACTTCTCACTCAACTGCTGATTTTTCCTAAATCTGGTATGACTGATTTTTGACAGAAAATGCACAGAACAGCAACACAGCAACTTACTAAAATGCTCACAAAACGCTCAAAACTCACCCAAATCATATGAAACTAAATGCATTCATCTCCTAACATGATGGCGCCCCCTAAGAGACTGAGAAACCAACCCAAAAGGCTCCTATTTTTTTGGCACGAATTTCAAGGCACACTCAGAAAAGTACGACCCCCAAGGAGTGGCGATTTTGCTCTATTAAATTCATTTCACAAGATAAAAATCTGAAACTTTGCATACATGGTCGCCCTTAGCAAGGAATCTGATTGGTCCAATACCCAGAACTGCAATATTTTTATTTCAATAGATACGAGCAATTCTTACAATCAGCTGTGTAAATCAGCAACTCCAGAAATGAACTGAAAATGCAAAACTAGAATTCCCAAATGCAAATACTAAACTGAAAATGCAAATCAAACCTATTACAAGCTAACCTCTCAACTAGTTGCTATCTTTCAAGCAAGAAGATGAGCCCATGCTAGGAGGTGTGCTTTCCTCGGAGCGAGTGCCTGAAGACAATTCAGCAGCATAACGATGTAGTAGACAAAAAGATCCCAAATGAAGAGCTGAGGCCAGAATAAATAGATTTGAGAAGAGCCTTCTAGAACCTTCAAGAAGGGCGCCCAAACCCTAATTTTGAATTCAAACACATTCCCTCCAAAAGTGGCGTCCTTTTTCCTTTTAATCAAATATTTCACTTTTTAAAATAAAAGTCAATCTCCTCAAGTAGGCATCCATTTCACTTAGCTCAATTTTTGACTTTTAAAACATAATTTATCTCACAATGACGCCTTGACCCTTTAAGTCCCCTTTTTTAAAAACAACATGAAGTTGTACTGCTAGGTAAAGGGGTGTTATAATATTAAAATATAATATTATAATGAAAAATACTTATCTCTCCAAGAAAAATGCACCCAAGGCCAAAAACTGAAGTGACAGCTGAACCAACTGAAGAAGAAGACCAACTGAGTTGAACCCAACCTGTCCACTACTAAAAATAGAATTTGTTAAAAATAGTAAATTCATGAAGTTGCTCGAAATGCCAAACTGGCCATACCACCGCGAAGCTCTCTAAAAACCCAGAAAGAAACCGTAATCCAACTTTCAAGCTTCAAGCAAGAACCTCCTCAAAATTAGGAAACCCTAATTTTACCATCCGAGTAGCCTATGGGTCTCCAAAATAGGCCAACGGTCAACTGCCACGATCACATTTGAGAAAGGGACATTACAGTCCGCCCTACCCAAGATTGCTTGCCCTCAAGCAATCGCAAGTTTGGATGCTGTAGAATCTCCTCATTCTCCCAAGTAGCATCCTCCAAGGGTAAATTCTTCCACTTCACCAAGTATTCTTTGATTGTCCTCCTCCTCAAAGAACGCTCTCTGGAATCAATAATCTCTTCTGGAATCAAGGTCAACTACCCTTCTTCGTCTAAAGGAGGCAACTGTGATGAAGCAACAATATTGTGTCCAAGTGCCTTTTTGAGGCGAGACACATGGAAGACGTTGTGGACCTTACTACTCAATGGTAGTTCCAACTCATAAGCCACTGCTCCAACCTTTCTGACAACTTTGAATGGTCCATAGAAGCAAGGTTTCAGCTTCTCAGCTCCACTCTTCTTGAGTGTAGACTATCTGTAAGGCTGAAGTCGAAGATAAACCATATCACCAACCTCAAATGAACGTTCAACACACTGCTGATCAGTGTACATCTTCTGCTGATTTTGTGCTATTTGAAGGTTGTTCTTCAAGGACTTTAAAATATCTTGACTTTGCTGCAACCAATCCTTGGCTTGAGGTGCTTTGTTGTCTCCAAACACCAAATCAGCAAAGCTAGGGGCCTCATAACCATAGAGAGCCATGAACGGAGACATCCTTATAAACATGTGGAATGATGAATTGTAGCAATACTCCCCAATGTGAAGCCATTTCACCCATGCTCTTTGCTGCTCCGAAACATAATTTCTAAGATAGCCCTCCAACCATTTGTTCACTATCTCAGTTTGACCATCTGTTTGAGGGTGATAGCTAGTGCTTGGAGTAAGCACTATACCACTCATCCTGAAAACTTCTTGCCAAAAGGTGCTTAGGAACTTGCTGTCCCTATCACTTACAATGTTTTTCGGCAACCCATGTAATCTAAACACTTCATGGAAAAACAGATCTGCAACTTCAGCTGCTGAAAATGTGCTAGTGATGGCAAAAAAGTGAGCAAACTTGGTCAATCTGTCCACTACAACGTAGATACAATCTTTGCCTTCAGCCTTAGGCAATCCAGTGATGAAATCCATTGAGATGCTTTCCCATTTTTGATTGGGAATGGGAAGTGGCTGCAGTAGACCAGCTGGAAGAGAGTGCTCATTTTTGTTCATTTGACAAGTGCTACACTCCTTGATGTAACGTTGAACTTCCTCTTTCAACCCCTTCAAAGAGAACCTCTCTCGAATCTGCCTATACGTCTTGAAATACCCTTGATGACCAGCAAGTGGAATGTCATGGAAAGTCATCAAAATCTTCTTCTTGAGTTTTGAATCAGCCACCAAAAAGATTCTTCCTTTGTAATGTATCAACCCATCAATTACCTTGTACCTTTCATCATTAAAAGTACCTTCAATGATGCTGGTTGCAAACTGATTTTTGGCATAATCAGCAAGCAACATCTCCTTCCAATCAGCAGTAAGCTCACACATTGAGCTCAAATGAGGTCTTCTAGATAAAGCATCTGCTACAATGTTGTTCTTCCCTTTGACATACTCAATGTCAAAATCGTAGGCTTGAAGCTTACTCACCCACTTCTGTTCTCTTTCATTCAAATCCTTCTAATGCATGAAGTGCTTGAGACTGTTGTGATCAGTTTTGACCACGAATTTGCTCCCCACCAGATATTGTCTGAACTTGGCTAATGCATGCATGATTGCAAGCATCTCTTTGTCGTAAATAGAATAAATCCTTTCTACACCCCTTAGTTTTCTACTTTCAAAACACAATAGGATGTTTATCTTGCATCAAAACAACTCCAACACCTTCTCCTGATGCATCACATTGCAACTCGAATGGCTTAGAGAAATCTGGTATGGCCAACACTGGACAAGAACTCATGATTTTCTTGAACTTATCAAAAACACTTTGAGCCTTTTCTGACCACATGAAAGCCCCCTTTTTAGTGAGGTCAGTAAGGGGAGCAGCACTTTGAGAGTAGCCCTTCACGAACCTTCTGTAGAAGCCACAAAGACCCAAGAATCCCTTCAAATGAGTTAAGTTTTCTGGAGGTGGCCAATCAACTATTGCTTTGATCTTTTCAGGATCAACCTTCACTCCTTCAGCGCTAATTATATGACCAAGGTAGAGCAGCTCCTTCATTCCAAATTCACATTTGGACTCTTTGGCAAACAAACATTCCGATTCAAGAATGCTAAGCACTTCCTCCAAGTGCTTGAGATGTTCTTCCCAAGTCTTGCTGAAAATAAGAATATCATCAAAGAAAATCAACACAAATTTCCTCAATTGTTTCTGGAAAACTCTGTTCATGCAAGACTGAAAAGTGGCCAGAGCATTAGTCAACACAAAAGGCATGGCTAGGAACTCGAAGTGTCCATAGTGGCATCTAAATGCCATCTTCTCGACATCTAAACCTCTCATCCGGATTTGATAGTAGCCTGACCTCAAATCAATTTTCGAAAAGAACTTGGCACCATGTAGCTCATCAATACGAGGGATAGGATACCGATTCTTTATGGTGCTTTGATTCAAGGCACAATAATCCACACACATGCGGATGGTGCCATCCTTCTTCTTCACAAGGACTACTGCTGAAGCGAAGGGACTCTTGCTTGGGCGAATGAAACCCATCTCCAAGAGTTCTTTTATGTTCTTCTCAACTTCATCCTTTTGCTTCTTAGGATATCGATATGGTGTTGTGATGACTGGCTTGGCCCCTTCTTTGAGTTCAATGACATGCTCTGCTCCTCTTTCAGGAGGCGGCCCAGGAGGTAAATCAGCAAACACCTTACTCCTCTTGGTACGATCATGTTGACTTCTTCCATGGTAACGTCTGGCAGCACATTGACTTTGTGTTCCAGCAAGTCTAGACTTTCTACACATTCTACAAAGGTGATCGTCCATTTTCATTCATGCAGCAAGAAAGAATCTCTGATAGTCAGGAAGCTGAATGCTTTGGTCAAATTTTCCTTCATGATTGGTCAGGAAGTGGTGGAGAAAATTCGTTGAACTTTTTCTTTTAAATTTTCTGGCTGCAAGTGTTTCTTTCGAACAATATCTTTGTCAAGCATATCTACAGCCATTTGATAAATCTTACTCCAAATTTCCTTTGCCTGCTCTTCAATTTTGGCGCCATCTTGCTTTACCCTTTCCAGGACTTCTCCTCGTGAAATCAATGCGCAGTACTAGTGGCTAAAATCATATGCAACTCCAGCTTCAATAATCTTTTCATCAATCAACCTCTGCTTTGGAATGCCCTTTATCTCTCAAAAACATGGGATAATTTTACTCTTAATGTCAGGGAGACTATCCCATGCTTCTGCTAAGTCCGTAACTCGTGATACCAGAAAGGAAATTTGCTCATAAACATATGCCAACTTCTTTACGAATGCCATTGCCTCTTCTTTCTTTCCTGCCATCAAGTCTTTAGTTTATCTGAATGTAGTCAACTCCTCTTCAAAATTTCGGACCGGTTCTTGTGAAGAGTTTGGAAGTGGAGGTGCTGATTGGTCAACTTGATTGAGTGGCCTGGTTAAATGCTGGATATATTCTTTCAGACGCTCAATCTCTCTTTTATATTCCTTCTTCTTCGCCACTTCTTTCTCTAGCCTAGATTGGATGGTGGCAACAGAATTATCTAGGTCCTCAACTTCTTGTCCTTTCGTTGTCGGACCCATATCAATAGTTGTGATGGCATATTCGTTCGGGGTAATCTCATCTTGGAATTTATCAACTATAGGCACTGCAATCTGCACTGTGCGATTACCAGCCTCATCTATTTGTATGGCAGAAAATTTCTTGATTGGCTTTCTTGTGGCAGTGTGCTCTAGCCTAGCCAAGAAGTTTGCGCTATCATCCTCTTCTGGTACACCTACTGTTGCCTTTATCTTTAGTCTCTCGTTTAGCCAATCCGGGATGGTTCACTGTTCAATTCCATCTTCCTGCTGATCTTAGGCGTCCTGCATATCCTAAACTTCTGGCATATCTTGAATCTCTTGCACGGATGGGTCTTCCTAGATTCCCTTGAGGGTGGAAAATATTCCCTCTTCAAATTTTCCATCCATGATGTCCATGTCATTGTTTGATTCTAGAATCTCTATGCCTGTAGGAGAAGGATGATCATCATCTTCCAATTGCATTGGCCCCATATCTCTCACTGGCGAAGGAATTTTGACTTGCTCCCAAGACTCTTCTTCCATGGTTAATATTTCATCTATATTTCTAGATGTAGCCGAATCAAAGGGCTTGGTTTTATACTTCTTTTGAGCGGGTCCTTCATCTACTATTTTCTTGTTCTGCTTTGCAGAGTCATCAATCTCTTTTCTCTTTCTCAAGTTGGTGGCATCCGTTGGTCCATTTCCATGAGATGCACCGGCATTTGAGCAACAAGACTTTGTATCACCCATCAATTCATATGTGAATTGTATATTCCTTCGTCGTAAAACTTGTACTTGTTGGTCTATCCACCATTGGGAATATTCGAATACAAGCCTCATCAACGTTGTCAGGTGGCCAAGCTCAGGTTCAAACAATCTGATAGGAGGAAGTGGTCACCTTTCATAGAAGCCTGGCTGCACATATACTCCATCATCATCCAGCTGATCAGGTACTCAGAAGAGTTCTGTCGCCCTTATCATATTTAGCGGCAGTGTTGACCACAGTCTTTTTCTCACATCATATTCATTAGCTGCATTGGCCCAAAAATCTTCTAAGTGTATTCTGTGTATGTATTTCTCTCAGTCCACAGTTCCAATGTGATGAAGTGGATCGAAGTCACTTTTGGGCTTGTAGAACATGAACGGGTATCTTTGTATCTCCATTCCAACACTCTCTGCCGCTTGTGCCTATGGAAATGATTCTTCCATATTACCGATGAAGAGTGGAAAAGTGGCAGCTGCTTTCTGCTTTGGCCTTTGTATATTCTAATGTCTCCAATTGCCTCAGAACTTCCAACAAAATCATTTTGTTGGTAGGATAGATTGGCAGTCTATTTGGGTGACCTATGAATCCTTGAATCCTAATGTATGTAAATCTGGGAAACTGGATGAATCAGGATCCATATCTGCCGATCAAACTTTTGGCCTAACGGATAAGCCTCTAATTTGTTCCGCCTTGGAGAATTCAAATGACATACATAAGAAAGGCGTCATGCGCCCGTCTGAAGTGTGACTTCTCCTTCAACTGCAATTGCGGATAGCAATCGTAGGACTTGAACTCTCCTTCGCCATTTACGACTATACCTTTGCAAATCAAGCTAGCATATTTGTAGGTCCTTGCAAGCAGATATATGACATAAGAACTCATATGAAAAGTTTTGATTCTTTCCAGGTTGACCAACTACTCATGGATACTGTCACTGATCATTCTTGACCAGTTGATCATCTTCACCCCGGAAGTTATTTCATCAATGAAATAATACATCCAAGTTTCAAAAGGCGCACACTAAGGATTGCCTACAATTTTGTTCAACAATAAGACAATATCTCTGTATTCTTCTTTAAAATCAGTTCTGGACAATTTCTTCGGTATCTTATTGAAAGTAGGTCTGGCTTCACCAACCAAGACTTATTCATATTTGATGCACAAAGATCTTGCTGATCTTTGTAAAGTTCACGTGCATCATCTTTGGTTCGATAAAATGTCCGGGGGTATGCTGGAATTCCAAATGTCTCTTGTATGCCTGTCTCAGTAAAATATACCAGTACTCTTCCATCAGGTGCCTCTATCTGTCTTTCTTGTGCATTATAATGCAATGCACACTCTAACATGAGCTCTAGACATTCTTTTGCTGGCAGAAATCCAGCTACATGAACAATACCGTTGCGCATCATCCTTCTTGCAATTGGCGTGGCTGCGAACCCTTACTGGCGAACTTCATTTTTATTCTCTCCAAAAATAAATCTCCAAGAAGATATAAAGAGATTATTAAAATTAAAATTAAATTAATTGACAAATCAAACTTCGTGAAAAAAAATTATGGTGGAAATGAAAGGATTAACAAAGTTTTTCGTGCCAGAATGAAGTGGAGAAAATAAATCTGCCTAGCTCTTATGGAAAAAATGAAATGGTCAAGATCACAGTGTTGGCTGGTATGAATTTGCTTCCTTCGCTTTGCTTCAAACTTTCTCAACTTTCTTGCCTTAGCCAAAATTTCTTCTCACAACTTTTCTTTCGAAAATTCAATGATTGAAAAATGAGAAGCAAATTCAATTATAAAGATGAGGAGATCGACCTATATGGCAAAATTCAATTGTTTCCATTAAATCAAGTTTGAACTTGGCTTGCACTTAGCCTCCGAATGGCAAATTTTATCTTTAGCATCAATCCCCGGGAAAGTTTCTAATTTTCAATTAAGTCCTTTTTTGTCTTTTTCCAATTTTGAGTCTTAGAGAAAAATTCAAATTTTATCTCTTTGGGTGTTGAAAATAAAAAATTAAATAATTATTTTCATGTGTCATTTTTCAACCCCTTTATTTTAATTATTTTAATTATGGCCAAGGCAATTTTGATTTTCCTAAGTTATTTTTCTTGCCTTACTTTAGATAAATCTTTTTCTTCCATTTTATTTTGCCATAATTTTTCATGACTCCTTATGTCTCTAGTGAACTTTCTCATTTTCTAAGCATATCAATGCTAGACTTGGGAAAATTTTCTTTATTTTCTCTAAGTATGGCAAATTTATCAAGGTGCCAAGCATATCATTTAAGATTTCAATGTCCAAGCTTAGGCATAATTTTGATTTTTTTTACTTCCTCTTTGTATGGCGGACTTGTTAGTCATTCTTTCCATTTTGCCAAGGCATACGGTGGACTTTCCTTAGTGTTGAGCCATCTTGACTTGGGGTCGACTTTCCATATTCTTATGCCATGTTTTGCCTTCTATAGCGGACTTTACTTTCACTTGTGCCAACCTCTTTATGGCAGACTTTACCTTGCCTTGTGCCATCTCTTTTATGTTGGGCGGACTTGGTTTGAAGTCAAGCCATTATCTATTGTGAGTTGGGCGGAATTGGCACTTCTCCATGCCATGGCAAGGCGGACTTGTCTTCATGTCATGCCATTGATTCATCTCCATGGCGGACTTGGCAAGAACTTATGCCATTTCCTTTCTTTGCTTGGTGTACTTTGCCTCTAGCCATGCCATTTGCATAGGGCAGACTTTCCATGAGTCAATGCCATTGCCTTTTCTTCCAAAGGCGGGCTTGGCTGAAGCTTTTGCCATTAATTTTGCTCTACATTCGCCTTGCTGGTCAGACTTTCAGCCTTCCTTCCGTGCCTTCATGAACTCATATCTCCATACTTAAGCGATTTTCACCATTATTTTCAGACCTTTTCATGAATTTTTCCAGATTTTTAAAATGATTTCCTGTGATTTTCCCTTGGTTTTTTGGAACTTCTGAGTGGTTTTTTGAAATCCAGGCACTTTCTAAAGATGGAAACCCTGCCAAAAATAGAAGTTTTTCCAAAAATAGTAACTTTCCAAAAATAGCCCCTAAAAATAGGAAGTCTTAATTGGGCTAAAAATGCCAAAAATGATGTCCCTAAAAAATAGGAGGTCTAGGGCGGAGACCCCAAAAAGGTAGGAGATGTCAGAATCAACTAAAATGACAGTCAATCTTTGTCTCTTGGGCCCTCTAAGTATTGTGATGACGCATGCACAATGATTCAGGCTCAAATTCTTCGCTTGACTCGGGTGACCATTCAAAAACTCAAACTCTAAACCCCTAAACAGAGATCCAATGAAACCGAGATGCGCAACGGAAAAACCCTAAAAGGCAAACTACTAGGGTCCCCATTTGCAAAGGGGCGATGTGTGAAATAGGTCACAACATGTCCTCAAATTAAACTGATATAAATTTTTCAGTTTTTGCCTCGGACATTTCATCAAACACTTTGTCGGCAAGCTCCCTCGACTGTTGTTTATGACTTCCCTTGTGTTTTCAATGTATAAGATGAAATTAAAAAGGCTTCTTGAATGCAGGTCTCTAAAGACGGAAACATCAAACGAGATGCAAATGCAGAGATACTTCTGATTTTCAATTCTAAATGATGACTAAGTTGAACTAATGATCATCTATAGCTAGAAGTCATTTTGACGAACAATTGGTAAGATAATTCCAAACTCAATATATATTAAATATTGAATTGCACCCTAATACTGGAATATCAAACAATATGTGCCAATGTCAAGACAGCCAAATAGCAGGATGTGTATGCAACTTTGATTATCGTATGAATGCAATGTTATATCAAGTTGTTACTGTATGTCTGTGAACAGATCAGCAACCTAGAGATATAATAAGCCACTACAAAGGCAATATAGTAATTATAAAGAACCTGGAATACTATCCTTATAGTGATGCTCCAGCAATATCAATTAAGTCTCAATCTCTAGGTCGAGCCCAGCAATCTTCCAAAGACCTCTAGATTAAATGAACCTGGTCTAGCGCCTTGTTGAAGAGAGAGCAGCTACACCAAGTTCAATCACACTCCTCTCAAAAGGGCATCTAGCTGGTTGCTAGAGGACTTCACTCCATTTTCAGCATATATCAAATATATTTAAGCCACCTTACAACAAAATTGAACTCTTCCCATCAGCTCCAGACTTCGTCTTCCATTAATATTTGTCTTATGCGGCCTCGTGTCTTTATTCGATCTTTTCAATATTTGTCCCTTCTGAATACCTCAAGTCATTGATTTCTTTATATTAAAATTAGGCGCTAGTATATTATTGATCAGGCTCTTAATAAACTTCGACAAGGGATAAGTATATTAAAATCAGGCACTAGTATATTATTTCTTCCGTTATGAATCCCCCTACTTGCTTGCCCAAGCTCGATCTTAATACCTTTGATCGCACCTTTTAGAAAAGGCACGTCTTTCCCAAAGTTTCTTTGGAATATTCAATGGATGTAATTCATCATTGGTGAACTCCTTAAGGTAATAATCAAAGCCCAATAATGAATGTTCCTTGCGATCTGAGAACCATTGTAGGTGGCGGAATCCTTTTAAAGGAATGTCTCGATAATTTTATAGTTATTATTATTTTGATAATAGTTATAATTTCATAACTTAACATCTCTAATGTTTCTTTTGATGTTATTTGTATTTCAAGATTATCAATAATCATTATAATATTATTTTAAGTTTAAATTTATTTAAACTATTAATTTGTTTATATTCTATTATAATTATAATATTATCGAAGATACTTAGTAATATTTAAATTGAGGTACTTATATTTACGTTTTGATATTTATTTGATTTTATTATTTTTGTTTTAGTATTATTTTGGTGTTACGATGTTTGGGACATGACACCTTCATGAAACCTCCAACAAGAGTAGAGTGTTCATTCTCAAGAACATGCTTTTTTCCATCATGATGGATGAAAAAGTGTCCTTACAGGAACATCTGACAAAAATTAAGGACATTTGTGATCAATTGGAGGCGATTGGTCGAACAATGGAGGAATAGGACATGGTCGTCATTACTTTGAAGAGTTTTCCAAAATCTTATGAGCATTTCATTGAAACGTTGAATATTACTTCAACAAATATTGATTTGAAGTTTCCAAACTTGTGTAACAAACTTCTAGAACAGGATCATTGGAGATAGCAGTCAGGGAGCAATACCAGTTCCACCTCCACAAAGCAAGCATTCCTGCCAAATCTTTTGCTAAGAACAAAGGGAAGGCTCAATTTTCTTAGCCGAAAGGCTCTAGTTCTTCTCAGGACAACAAGAAGAACGTTCAATGCAATTATTGCCATAAATATGGTCACATGAAGGTTGACTGTCAAATTCGATTGGCTTATGAACAAAAGAAGCAGGGAGGGTCTCAACAAAAGGCAAATGTCGCAAAGCACTTTGAACAGAAAGAATCTGCATTCTATGCTTTTATGGCCAAGAGAACAACAAATCCAGTACAATCTTCTTCCTGGTATATTGATTCAGAGGCTTCCCAGCATTTTACTCATCGTCGGAATTGGTTCACCAAATTTGAACCATTCTATGATTCCGTCATTTTTGAAGGAGGCGAAGAGTACACAATTGTTGGTAAGGGCACTATCCAGATTCACTGTGGAGGTAGAAATTTAATATTTCTCAATGTCTACTATGGTCCAGGCATGGAATATAATCTTCTCTACGTCAACCATATGATGAGGCATTCTCCCCAGTTGGATGTTTTTAGTTCGTCCACCTTCAGCATTGTTGATAGGGAAACTTCTACCACAATCGCTATGGGACTTGTGGATCATGGTCTATATAGACTTGTTGATTCCAGTGATTCTCAAGAGCACGCTCTGGCAGCTAGGAGTACTTCCATCAACAAACTTTGGCATCAACGTTATGGGCACTTGAATGTGCACTATCTCTCTCAACTGTCTCAGGAGGGTTTGGTTGCTAGTCTACCTAAGATCCAAACTCAAAATCATGGAGTTTGTGGACCCTGTCAAGCTGGGAAGAAGCATCAGACACCATTCTCGGATGGTGATTCTTGGCGAGCCTCCAAGGTACTTCAATTCGTTCATGCTAATGTATGTGGACCAATGAACACTCCATTTGTCACTGGGTCCAGGTACTTTTTATTATTTATTGATGATTTCAGTAGAAAAATGTGGGTGTATTTTTTTAAAAATAAATCAGATGTGTTCAGTACATTTCAGCAATATAAGGCCTTAGTTCATAAAGAATCAGGGTCTCATATTGTCACTCTAAGGTCAGATAATGGGGGTAGTTTTGTTCAACTGACTTCTCTACTTTTTGTACTACACATGGCATTAAGCGCCAACTCACCACACCATACACCCGTCAGCAAAATGGTGTCGTTGAACGTAGGAATTGCACCATTAATGAAATGGCTCATTCTATGATGGAGTATAGAAATGTCCCTAAGAAATACTGGGCTGAAGCAGTTTATACTGCAGTCTACCTCCTGAATTGGTCACCTACATAGACCGTTAAGAAGATGACTCCTGAAGAAGCCTAGTCAGGACGTAAGCCTAAGGTGGGCCATCTGAAAGTCTTTAGTTCTACAGCCCATGTATGGATTCCCATCGCCAAGCTGGACTCCAAGAGCCAGCAACTTATGTTTACTAGTTACAACGACAATCACAGGGCATACAGGTTGATTGATGTGGAGACAGATCATCTCATATTCAATCGTGATGTTGTGATTGATGAGACTATTGGTCCATTTCTTCCTACTACCAGTCCTGTGGATCAGCCTATGAAAGTTTTTGATGAGGGTGTTTGTCTTCCTTGAAGTGAAGCGCTTTACTTCCTGAGAATCACATCCCTCCTCTTGGCACACTTTACGAAAAAAATCACCAACGTTTTAGCTCCATATAATGCAGTATCAAGAGTAATAATATGAAGCTCAATCTTAAATTTGTTCTTTAGATGCCCTCACAATAAATGCAATAATAAATCAGCTATTGCATTATTCAGAAACCCTTATTGCAATAATAAATCAGTTATTGCAATTATTCAAACCCTTGCAATAATAAACCAGCTATTGCATTAATTCATAAACATGCAATAATACATCAGCTATTGCATAAATTACTTAGCTTCTCAAACAAGCAAATTTGCAACTTCAACCTTCAGAATTATCTCCGTTAAGCACCAATGTGTTTCTTGGCTGAAAATACCATTAAATCTTTTGATTGTATATTGCAACAGTGAAAAGATTGTAAGCCAAGAGGGATTTCGTCCTCAAAGCCCCTTGAAAAGCCAATCTCTCAATGAGACTGAAATTCATTAACAATTTTCTCTCAACCAAGCCCCCCCAAATGAGCTCTCAACTCCCCTTTTATAAAGAACTCCTTGATCTTCTAAAAAGACCCAAGAAGAGTGTTCAACAAGCTTTTAGAAGTATATTTTAATATTCCTTGACGTGACTCCTTGATGTGACCCCTTGATGTGACTCTCCAATACTTAACTCACCTTTTGAAGATATATTAATAAAGTGACTTTATTAATTTATCATTAAAGTATGTCACTTTTAACCTTTTAATATAATTATTTAATATTACCCTTTTGACTTTGCACTTTTTGCCTAGTAACATTAAATAATTAAAATAATGATTATTCCTTAAGAGCGCTGGAATATATTCTTCTAAAAGCTTGTTGAACACACTTCTTGGGTATTTCTAGAAGTTCAAGGAGTTCTTTATAAAGGGGAGTTGAGAGTTCATTTGAAAGTAGGCTTGGTTAAGTGAAAATTGTTAATGGATTTCGGTCTCATTTAGAAATTGACTTTTCAAGGGGCTTTGAGGATGAAATCCCTCTTGGCTTACAATCTCTTTGCTGTTGCAATATACAGTCAAGAGATTTAATGGTGTTTTCAGCCAAGAAACACATTGGTGTTTAACGGAGATAATTCTGAAGGCTGAAGTTGCAAATTTGCTTGTTTGAGAAGCTAAGCAATTTATGCAATAGCTGATGTATTATTGCATGTTTCTTAATTATTGCAATAGCTGGTTTGTTATTGCAAGGGTTTGAATAATTGCAATAGCTGATGTATTATTGCAATTTTGAATAAGGGTTTCTGAATTATTACAATAGCTGATTTATTATTGAAATAAGGGTATTTGAATTATGCAATAGTTGATTTATTATTGCATTTATTGGTGAGGGTCTTTGATAGCCATTAACATGTCAAAAATTTGATGTTTTAACGTTGTTGATCATTACTATGTATCAATCCTATCGTGTGCAACATTAGTTATTGCTAGAGGGGTGTTGAAGTCAATCCTAGAAATGTTTTTTGAGTAGTTACCAGTCTGAAATGAAGTTTTGGGCAGGGTATATTGTAAAATCAGTCTTGTATCACATTCGGAATGTGTTGTTGAGATTGTATTTTTGAATACTCATTATAAATTCAGTCCAATATTGTGCTTCAAATTTAGGATTGCATGTTATTATCTTATATCATTGTTTAATCAAAACATTAAGCAAAAATCATAATATATACCTGTTGTGACCTTTTCACACATCGCCCCATCGCCAATGGGGACCCCCAGTTGTCTACTAGTTTTTAGGGTTTTGTCTCCTTGCAACAGTTTTGTGAGGTCACCTTGTTGAGAGTTTCAAGTCAGTTTGCCGAGAGTTACCCAAGCCAAGTCAATAATCCATGCTTGAATTAGTGCGTAGATGTCATGGAAGTGCTCAGAAGGCCCAGGAAACGAAGATCGCCTGTGAATTCGGCCAATTCTGAGACTTCCTACTTATTAGGAAATTTTGTTTTTTCGCTTTTTCATTTTTGGCATTTT
>VDFB02340634.1:0-24058 GCA_007258455.2 Sequoia sempervirens | reverse complement strand
ATGCAAAGGAAGATGACATAACCTTTGGCATCAGAGGAGCTGCAAGAGGGAATTCCAATCTATAGGCATGATACAATGCTTCCATGCATAACTTATACATTTAAAGATGCTCTTTGTAATTGAGGCAATAATGCAAAAACAAAAAACTTATTCATATTAAACACTTTTTGTTCCCCCATTAATGGGGAGCTCGAGAATAAGCATGTTCATTTACCAAGAGACGGGATCAAATGGTATCCTCCCTATTAATTTCAATGTGGCTTCTAGAGGTAAACCTGGTCCCCCCTAGAGTGGGATGCATTATTAGAAATGATTCAAGCACTTTGATTTTGGCAGCTTTTAAGAAGCTGCTGAATGGCAAAAAAAATGAAACCAAAGCCCAAGTGTTCATCCTCAGTCTTCAAACTGCTTCTCTTTGCAATTCAAATAAAAAATTGTTTTAAGGGGACTCGATGATCTATCAATGCCATCAAAAAGAGAATCTCCCAAAATTGGAAGACTAATATTAATAACATTACAAATCAAGCTTAGAAAATAATGGACTCTTTCAAAATTATTTCTATACAGCATGGTTATGGAGAAGCAAATATAATAGCAGATTATTTAGCATACCAAGGTGTTGATTCCAAAACAGTTTGAAAGGGATAGATTCTTAGAACATTGGGAAGGATTTAAGCAAATATGGGGAGCCAGCTCCTAATTTTGGCTTTGAGTTTTCATGATTACTCCCTCCATGGCAAAGGACTCTATGCATCTCCCTACATTATTTTTTGTGTGCAAAAATGATTTCTTAAAATCACAAACGCTTGGAAGTACTCAAGCTCCCATTTTTATATCTTTTTATTTCATGCAAAGATTTGTTTGTTGACAAGCTGCCACTCTCTTTTCCAAGTTCAACAGGGGCTCTTTTTACACTTGTATTCTATTTTTATGGAACCATCATTTTTCCTCTATTCAGATAAATGGGAAATAGCCTTCAAAGGCCTAATTATTGAGATTAGGATGAAGAAAAAATTCAGTGTTCCAAGTGGTTTGCTGGAAGAGGCTATCAAAAACATTCTAGGACCAAATTACTTCAAAATGGGCATAAGTATTAAAATAATATTTAGTTATTAATTAATAGTCAATATCTTGTAAATATTGTAAACTAGCTGTTTAGATTTCTATTTTTTTCTTCGATGATGTTTCTATTTTAGAAACTTAGTGTTTTAGAAACATCAATCTTTGTAATCTTTATAAGAAGCGCATTCACTTCATTTGAATATATCGAAGATTTCAAGCAATCTTTTCATGGTATCAGAGCGGGAAAGTTTTTTAGTGCTCTTCGTCGTTTTTGGTTTTCTAAAGAAAAAAACTCATGCCTCTTCTTTTGTCTTAACGTGATTTTCTTTTGAAGCCCGTGTGACTTCTTTTTTGAAATAGAATTGTGTTTTATTTGTTTCTGAAGAAAATCGCATCTAATCGTTTCTGCAAATCGTGGTGTTTTGATCTGGCACATGTGTATCTTTTGTGTGATCGATGCATGAAGCTTCACGGGATTTTTTCCCGGGCGATCTTCTGTAAAAACACAACCTCCTTCTGCAAATTCGTGACTTCTGAAATTGCGCTTTTTTTTGTTTTGTAAAGAAAAATCACGCAACTATATTTCTTCGCGTTTTCTAGGCAGAATTTCTTTGCAAGCCTTCATCTGCTTACCCGCGAATTTTGTCTGGGCGTCTAGGGTTTTTTTGGGCATTTTTTGAAAGAAACGTGTTTTCTGCAAGAAAAAAACCCGCAACCTTTGTTGTTCTGCATGCATTTGTCTATTTCCTGAGCACACATCTTCAAATTTCCAGAAACTGTCTTCTTTCTGCATTTTCTGGGCAATCTATTTCTCTACACATGCACTCTACTCTCAAATCTGCTCTTTTCCTGTGCAATTTGTATTTGGCGTGGTTATTTATTCTGAATTTGTGGGCACTACACACGTTTTGTCTCTATATACTGCTCGTGGGCCCCTTCCGCATGATTTCTCTTCATTGCCGGGCGAGTTTTTTCATGTGTTGGATTCAAGAAACCTCGGATTCTGTGTGTTTTCTACTCCGTCAAGTTTTCTATCAGATTTTGTTTGTGAAAGATGGCTTCTTTGTCGCATATTATGCTAGAGGGCAATCAGAAGTTCAACGGCCGCAACTACAACACCTAGAAGCAGCGAATGATGACAATCTTCGAATATCGCTACCTTGACCAGATTATTCTAGGCCAAAAGACACGACCTGCATCGGGAGATAAAGATCAAGAAAAGTTTGATGAGCAAAATTGTGAAGCTGTGATGCTCATTAAACTGTCTGTCACTAATGACCGGCTACCTCAAGTACCGTCTAGAAAATCAGCAAAGGAGATTTGGGATCTTCTGAAAGATCTTCATAAAACATCTGACAAGAGTCGTGCGTTCTTTTTGAAGAACATGTTGTTTTCCATCATGATGGATGAAAAGACAACTCTACAAGTGCACTTGACGAAAATCAAGGACATCCATGATCAGCTTGAGGCTATTGGTCGGAAAATGGAGGAAGAAGATATGGTAGTCATCACTCTGAAAAGTCTACCAAAATCTTACGAGCACTTTATTGAGACCCTCAACATTACTTCAGCTAATGTTGATTTGAAGTTTTCAGATCTTTGCACAATTCTTCTATAGAAAGATTGTTGGAAACAACAATTCGGTAGCGGTGCTAGTTCGTCCTCCACAAAGCGGGCATTCCCTGACAAGACCATTCAGAAGAATAGGGATAAAAATCAGCCCTCTCAGCAAACCAGTCGAGCGCAATCTTCAGATTCTTCCAAGAAGAAGAATGTTCAGTGCAACTATTGTCATAAGTCCAACCGTAAAGCCCATGTTATAGAGCACACTGAGCAGGAGTCTGCGTTCTACACCTTCATGGCCAAGAGTCCAGCAGATCCTATTAAATCTTTTGCCTGGTACATTGATTTAGGGGTTTCTCGACGATTCATTCATCGCCAGGACTAGTTCATTGAGTACACGCCCTTCAAAGACTCTGTTATCTTTGGAGGAGGTGAGTATACTGTTGTCAGAAAGGGCAACGTGAAGATTCATTCTAGAGGGAGAAATTTATTTTTTCTCGACGTATACTTCGTACCTAGCATGGAGCTGAACTTACTTTCTGTTAGTCAGATTATGACTCACTCTCCTCAGCTAGATATTGTTTTCATCATGCACACATGCAGCATTGTTGACAAAGAGACTCGCACTACAGTTGTTCAAAGACTTGAGGATCATGGTCTATATAGACTTGTTGATTTTGGTGATTCTCAAGAGCACGCTATGGCAGCCAGAAGTACTTCCATCAGCAACCTCTGGCATCAGCGTTATGGACACCTAAACATGCAATATCCCTCTCAGTTATCTCATGATGATTTGATTGGTGGCCTACCTGCAATTCAGACTCAGACTCATGGAGTATGTGAGGCTTGTCAGACTGGAAAGCAGCATCGGACTCCATTCTCAGATAGTGGCTCATGGCGAGCTTCCAAGGTATTACGATTAGTTCACACTGATTTATGTGGCCCAATGAATACTTCTTCGATTACTAGTTGCAAGTATTTTTTATTATTTGTTGATGATTTCAATAGAAAAATGTGGGTGTATTTTTTGAAAAACAAATCAGATGTGTTTGGTATATTTCAGCAATATAAGGCCTTAGTTGAAAAAGAGTTTGGTTCTCCAATAATTATTAGGTCTAATAATGGGGGGGAATTTTGTTCTACTGATTTCTCCCATTTCTATGCTGCTCATGGCATTAAGCACCAACTTACCGCACCTTACACCCCTCAAGAAAATGGTGTCGTAGAACATAGAAATCGCACCATTACTGAAATGGCTCGTTCTATGTTGGAGCATAGACATATTCCTAAGAAATACTAGGCTAAAGTAGTTTATATTGTTCTTTATCTTTGGAACCGATCTCCAACTCATGCGGTTAAGAAGATGACTCCTGAAGAAGTCTGGTCTGGACGCAAGAATAAGATCAGCCACTTAAAAGTTTTTGGCTCTACCGCTCCTGTGTGGATTCCAGATGCCAAGCGCACTAAGCTAGATTCCAAAAGCAAGAAACTCATGTTCACTAGTTACAGTGAGAATCATAAGGCATACAGACTGATTGATGTAGATACAAATCGTCTCATCTTCAGTTGTGATGTTGTGGTTGATGAAACTACTGGGCCCTTCTATCATTCTTCTACTTTTGTGAATCCTAAGGAACAGCCTTTGAATGCTTTTGAATTGGGTGTTTGTCTTCCCCTGAGTCCACCTGATGGGAGGGATTCTGCAATTGAGCAGCCACCTCAGCAGAATGTTCCACCACCTGCCCCTCCTCAAGACAATATGGATCCTGATTTAGCTAATTCTGTACCATCCACACCTGGTGATGTTGCTCCACCTGTTTCTGATATTGGTACTACTACTCTCTGGCCTAAATGGTATGCTAAAACCATTAGTGATCTTCATGATGATGAATTGATCAAGGGTAGAACTACTCAGAAAAAGAGCAAGCAACAAAACAGTGTCAATTTTGCTCTCATGGCCAATTTGCATAGTATCTCTGAGCCTCAATCCTATTCCAAGGCTAAAGGCATACCTAAGTGGGAACAGGCTATGGAAGCTGAACATCATAGCCTTCTAAAGAATAACACTTGGGTCCTTTTTGATCTTCCACCTGGGAAGAAGCCCATTGGCTGCAAATGGGTGTATAAAGTAAAATAGAAGGTTGATGGAACCCTTAACAAGTATAAGGCTCAGTTAGTAGCCAAAGGGTTCTCACAGATAGAGGGCATTGACTATGAGGAGACTTTTGCTCCTACAGCCAAAATGAGTACCATTCGGCTTGTCCTCACTACAGCAGCCCAATTTGGTTGGAAACTCCATCAAATGGACATCAAGAGTGTGTTTCTCAATGGTGATCTACAGGAAGAAGTCTATATGACACAGCCTCCTAGTTTCAAGGTTCCCAGTAAAGTACATCAAGTTTGAAGACTTGAGAAAGCACTCTATGGCCTTAAACAGGCTCCACGGGCATGGTACATGAAAATTGATAAGTACCTTACTGATCATGGTTTTCAGAAGAGCCCTTCTAATTCAAATCTGTATGTCAAACAGTTTGGTGATGATATTCTTGTACTTGTTGTCTATGTTGATGACCTTATCATTACTGGCAGCTCCGAACATTTGATTGAGGAGATAAAACACAATCTCAGTCAATCATTTGACATGACTGATTTAGGACTTCTTCATTATTGTCTTGGTGTTGAGGTTTGGCAAACAGCTGACAGCATCTTCATTTCTCAGTCCAAGTATGCTCGCAGTTTGCTTGATAAGTTCAGAATGAATGACTGCAAACCTGCATCAACACCTATGGACAAAGGGCTCAAACTATCAACAAAATCAGATTCACCTGTGGAGAATGAATCAGCATTCAGGCAACTAGTGGGCAGCCTCATTTATCTCACTGCCACTGGACCTAATCTTAGTTTTGGAGTGAGCAACATCTCTCACTTCATGACAACCCCTAAAACCGAACATTGGGTTGCAACGAAGCATGTGCTGAGATATGTGAAAGGCACTTCCAACTTTGGCATTCTGTATGGAAGGTGCACAGATCCTAAGCTGATTGGCTATACAAACTCAGATTGGGCAGGTTTTGTTGATGACAGAAAGTCTACTTCAGGGTATGTATTCAATTTGGGTATAAATGCAGTTACATGGACCAGCAAGAAGCAGCAGGTAGTGGCTCTTTCCTCGAGTGAAGATGAATATCGGGGAACTGTTAATGCAGCTTGTGAGGCGGTTTGGCTTCAAAGGGTGTTCTTGGACATGCAAATGTCTCAAGCAGGGCCTTCCCCCTTGCACTGTGGCAATCAAGGGGTATTGAAACTCGCCAAAAATCCAATCTTCCATGAAAGGACAAAGCATGTTGAACTTCACGATCATTTCATCTGCCAGCTTGTCGAAGATGGATCAATAGTATTGCAGTATGTTCCAATAGATGATCAAACTGCAGATATTCTCACCTAGTCTCTGAGCCCAGATAAGTTTGTCAAATTTAGGGGGCATCTTGGTGTAGTTGATAGATTGACCATTAAGGGAGGGTATTAAAATAATATTTAGTTATTAATTAATGGTCAATATCTTGTAAATATTGTAAACTAGTTGTTTAGATTTACTTCTATTTTTTTCTTCGATGATGTTTCTATTTTAGAAACTCAATGTTTTAGAAACATCGATCTTTGTAATCTTTATAAGAAGCACATTCGCTTCATTTGAATATATTGAAGTTTTCAAGCAATCTTTTCAATAAGTTGTAGGTTAATTTGGATGTGTCATACTTTTTCCTATCTAACCTTTTGTTGTGGAATTCAGAAGGCAATTGGATGAGGTCCTAGAGCTAGATTGCAGCTTCTCAAGAGAAATTCTTCCTATCTATGGGGCCAAGTTCAAAAGCTCCCCTTCCATGGTTTCCTTCCAAGAATTAGAGAGCCACTTGTGTGTTCTCTCTAAGAAGGTGAAAAATCTCCAAAAGTGTGTGCTTCAAGGCCAGGGGATAAAGAACCTCAAGGACTTAAATTTGGAGCCCTTAGCACCCCTTTTCTACCTGTTCATCATTTGGCTGAGTGCAATTGTTACATCCACTCTCACAAGGATGCTAGGGCTCTATTGCATTTGGATGACTTGTCAATGGCACTTCTTCCCCTACTAGCTAATGGTCCATGTGGCAGTGCACTTGACTCGGCTGGGGCTTGTTTATTGATATTGAAGACTAAGATCTTTGTCATTTTCTTGTTACTATATTGCCTCTTTAGTATGTATTCATCAGTTAGGTAGTTATGTAGAAAGTCCTGCCTTGGTTATGTAGCCAGCAGTTGGAAAATTTATGTATATCCTTTTCTCAAATTAATATAATGGGAGAAGGAACCACTCTCCTCACTTTCTAATCATAAATAAATAAACTCTTTTGGTTTTTGTTCATTGTTGGAACTCTTTTCAAGCTTTATAAATGTTATCTTCATTATAACTTCAAATGAATCTCTTGTCATTTATTTTTCATAATGCTCTTAGCTGTCAAGGTATTATCATTTACTAAAGTCTCAAAATGCTCTTACTAAATTGCCAAGTGATAAAACTCTATATGTACCATCTATACTAATCAAACATCTCATTTGTAAACACTTGGCTCCTAGACAAGTCCAAGTTATCTAAATATGTTTATAGGAAATATGCATATTATGTGTCTTCTACAAAATTCCTTGACTTGTATCTTTTTCATTTTATTGTCTTTATGTCTAACTCTAGAAATCAAATTGCTCCATTAGCAAGTAGTCTATGAATCCTAAATGGACAAAGACATTAAATCTTTTAATCCTCTAGTTTAACCTCTCATCACCCTTTCTACTTTAAAACTAATACTATAGGTTTAAAGGTCATTAATCATAGGTGATTTTCATGTCACAATTTTCTCCTTTGTGCTATTACCTACTATCTCCATGATCCACCACAATCAAAGTTTCCTCTCATCCAATATTCTTAATTGTAATATTTGTTATAAGTACTCACACTCTTGCAACTTGTTTTCAACTACAACTATAAGACTAGGGACAGTAAACTCTACTTGTCCATGGTTTCTTGGCCATGTGCATCAATCGGAAAGGGTGTGGTCAATAATAACCTTGTTTATAAAGTAGTTTATCAAGAAGATGGCTAACAAGATTTTCTAAACTTCTACTATTGTACACCTTCTTTACCTTAGTATTTAAAGGGAAAATACTAACATAATTTGTAAGAAAATATGCATATACATACAAAACAAACCCCTTACAAAGTTATTTTACATATCCCCAAATGCCATATTAATGTGAAATACTCGGTAGCTTACCACTTTCAATTTATATGTAGCATATTGTATACCTCAACAAACTAAATAAATCAAATTCTTCATGAATTTGACAAGAAAAATATCCGTTGATCATGCATTTAAGACATAGGTGCATCTACCTTGGTTTAAATGGGGAAATTTTACTAATAAAAGAGACCTTATAGAAGGTTATCTAATTCAAAAAGACCTGCATTCTTTGGTCTAAAGTTCAATTAGCTCAAGTAAGCAAAAATTATTAAAAATCAATGCTTTTAGATTAAATTATAATTATTCATCCAACGGGTTCAACATCCCTCACCCAATAAAGCAACTAATAATCCTAATGGAGTTTTGGCAAATTGGGTGTAATGATTATAGGGTACAATTAAGTATAACCTGTACTAACAAATTGTAAGAATATGATCCAAGCTTATAAAATTAAATGAAAATTATGTTGTATAAATCTCAAGAGTTGTGGCTAATGCTAACAAATGTATTCATTTGACATTGACAATGATCCAAGTTCAAATCTTTACACTGCAAGAAAGTGGGCCATAACCTCACCCAAGATTTCCTTAGAAAATAAAATATTAGATTTAAATTATATTGTGTTCAGAAGGTGGTGAAAATGGTAAAACCATGCATTCAATCAAGGTTGACCCAAGTTCAAATCCCCAAGATTTATCAAGCAAACACAAAAATTATATCGTGTAAGTTTAAGTCAAAGCGGAGAGTTGTGTAATAGTTAAGAGATTCATTCCTTTAAAAGTGACCTATTTCCAAATCCCCACTATTCATTGCAGTAATCAAGTGGCTGCACGAAAATTGATTCCCCAAGCTTAGCCCTTGGGGATGCCCTAAATTGGTCTATTCATATGGTAAATACTGATATTAGATAAACGATTCAATTCCCAAGCCCAGTACTTGGGGATGCCCAAAATTGGCCTATTCGTAAATTTTGCACAAGGCAGGCCCAAATTCAATTCTCCAAATCCAGCACTTGGGGATGCCTGAAGTTGGCTGATTAATTTTTGTATAATTAAGAGTCAGCATTACGTAAAATCTCTCATGCAATTCAAGATGTGGCATTTTCCATGGATGCAATTCTGGGTGCAATTCGATTCCCTAAGCCCAGTAGCCTTTGGGGATGCCCAAGATTGGCCTTTCCATAAATTGTGGAAGTGAAACCCAAACCCAATTCTCCAAGTCCAACACTCGGGGTGCCTGAAACTGGCTCATTTGTACGTTAAGCGTTAACATTAGGTAAGATATTACGCGCAATTCAAGGTGTGGCTTATCCCACCAGTGCAACTGTGGATGCAATTCTCAGGTGACATGTGACTTTCGCATAAGATATGTCCCTCGGTAACTAGGGACTTCAAAATTTATCAAAAAGTTTAAGATAAAATTCGGACAAAAGTAAAGCCCCTAAATTTACCCGGTACCTGTAGAGAGACCAAAAAAATGGGACAAAACTAAAGCCATGCAATTGGTTTCAGAAGACCCTCACATAGTTACGCACAGTTTACAAGCAGTCCAAACCAAAAGATTCTGAAAGTTTCATATTTCAGACAAAATTTCGAATTCCGGTTGAGATGAAAACCTAACAAACTAGATAATTATATATTTGAATAAACAAAAATTGAAAGTGAGGTCCCGTGTTCGAACCTCTCGTCGGCCATTTCACTGGAAGAGTCGTCATTTTTGTCTGGCTGGGTTTCCTTCGTTGGAGTTACCTCAAACCTCACATACTTCGCACTTCTCCGCCATTTCTGCAATGTTTGAGTCCTTTTTAAGTTCCCGGAGGTGGTGACTGCGGACAAATTTAGTGGAACACAGACCAAATTGGCGGAAGGCCAAGATGGCAAAAGTGAGGAGCATAACGTCGAAGAAGCACAGGAACAGGTGGACTGGAAGACCCTGGTCACTGATATGTTGGCCACAGTAGCCATTGGAGCTTCTTCACTGGAAAGTTAGAGCTCTGAATGAGTGTCCACTGTTAAGCATTTTTATTGTAAAATATGGTGGTATTTGGGTTTGTGGTCCGTATTGAGTCTGAAATGAAACGGTTTTATCGACGTCACAAAGTAGCTATAAAGAGACGGTTAAATAATATTTATATTTATAGTATCATATTTTTTTAACTTCTTAGAAACATAATATAATAGGAAATTACTAATATTTTTTATTTTTTTTATTTTTTTTGTATTATATATAGAGATCAAAAAATAGGCCCCGAGGGAGCACCGAAGAGTATGGCTCAAGGGAGGCAAGGCCTCACATCAAGAGCAAACAGAAAACAGCATAACAAAAAATATATATACAGCCTACGCACAGTATAGATATAAGCTGTTACAAAACATAGCAGACACTAGCATAAGGTGTCATCGATGGTGTCAACCCAAGCCACCCAACCCAAGGCGCCTTCCATCCAGACGATGTGTTTGGTTTCCTGAATCTGAGCCAACATGAGGACCTGTTCCTTATTGACTTTCCTGTTATTCTTCACTTCTTGGGTCAGGATCTTGCACGTTTTCTCAAAAAGCTACAGATCGTCCATAGTTTTCCTCCAGGCATAACCTCCTTGCATCTCGTAAATGAAGAACGTGGCGGAGCCATTCTTGAGGAACCTCTTGAGCTTCTCTTTTTCAATCAACATGGTGGTGCGGACCTGCAAAAAAAAATTTAGGTAGATGAGTTTTCGAAAAGACTCAGTAAGAATTCTGGGATTATTCTGAAACCTCTCTTCATTTCTACATTTCCAGATTTGCCACAAAATCACAGAGGAGAGGATTTTCCAAAATAAATTAGTATCTTTTTTCAAACCAACAATATACCCGGTAATAATCTCAAAGCTGTTAAAAAAAGAAGGATACAAAATGCCAAACAAATGCCAAATCTCTTTAGCAAACATGCAGTCCAATAGAATGTGTCTACCAGTTTCGGGTAACCTACACATGGGACAAATATCAGTACCAAGGGGATCTTTTCTGATAGGGAGTCTATCAAGAATGACCAGCCAGTTAAAACATTTAATCTTAGGTTCAGTAGGCCCTTTCCACAGAATGTCAAATATGTTCTTCCACGCACGGGTATCAAGAGAAGAGTACCAGACTTTGTTAATGTGGTCTATAACGGCCTCGGAGTGCCCAATAGTGTTGTAAATGTTTTTGGCTTTGATTTTGTTAAGAATGGTCCCATCAGGCCATTTGATGCTTAAAAATCTGTGGGAGTCAACATGACAGGAGGTCGAGAGATTTTTGGTGGCCTTGCGGATCAGATTGTAAGTTTTCTTCTGGGAACCGGGCAGGTCAAACTTGTTGCTGAGAACCTCCCACTCAATTAATCTGTCATGCTCAAATAAGTCAGCCAACTGGGTGATGCCTTTGCTATTCCAATGCCTAGCAGAGCAGCCCTGAGAGAGGGCGAGGGGCTTGCCAGAGTAGTTCAGGTTCCACCAAATGGACCTTTCACCGTAAAGATGGTCATCATCATGGAAGGATCTGTTAGATATAAAACGTTTCACATAATTCCAAGCTTTCCAGATGGATCTAAAGACAGCAGATCCTTGCACAATCACGGGAAAATCACCAAGGACGAGATCATTAAAAGGAAGATTCTTCCAAGACTTGGCTTTCTTGGGGATACCCCTCTCTATGTTGTTTCTAACCAAGACCTTCCAGGGATCATCACCATCAAGGGAGTGAAAGATCCACTTGGCGGCCAGAGCAATACCCTGAAGCTTAAGATCTTTCAGACCAAGCCCCCCAAGGAGTTTGTTGGCGTGACACCAATCCCATTTAACCGCATGCATTTTGTTTTTTCCTTTGCCATCAGACCAGAGAAACTTCCTAATTTCTTTTTGGATCTCATAGATTTGATAGTTACTGAACATCCAAGCTGAGGAGTAATAAATATTATAAGATGACAGAATTTTCTGGCAAACCTGCACTCTGCCGGCCAGCGACAGGGCCCTGTTATGCCATTTATGAAGCTTCTTGCCAATCTTGTCTTTGACCCAGAACCACATATCTTTAAGGGAAGGGTCGATGGAGAAGGGAATACCAAGATATCTCACAATCTTGTTAGGGCCACCCCATTGAAAGTTGTAGTTCTTGAACCAGTTGGGCGGCTGCTCAACCCATCCAAGGCACACAGACTTAAGGTGGGAAAGGCGAGCACCCGAGATTTTGCAGAAAATGTTGAGCTTGTGGTAGAGGGTTTCGAAGTTATCAGCCGTAGCTTCAAGGAAGATCGCGGTGTCGTCAGCGAACTGGCAGTTGATGAGCTCACTATCATCAGGGAGAGAAATGCCTTTGACAGCCGGGGAGACAGAATTGTCTCTAAGGATGTAAAAGAGGGCTTCAGACGCGATCACAAACAGGGCAGGGGCCAAGGGGCACCCCTGTCTGATGGATCTCTCAAGAGGAAAAGAGTCAGTAAGGAAGCCATTCACATCGACTTGCGCGAAGGCATCTTTGAAGAGGATTTTCACATAATTGCAGAAAGTACTGGGGAAACCAAAAGCTTCGAGCATCATGGAAATGAACTTCCATTCCACTCTGTCGTACGCTTTCTCAAAGTCCAGAAGGAACATGACAGAATCTTGTTTAGAAACATGGGCCCAATTCATGGCTTCCCAACCGGTAATCAAATTTTCCAAGATATATCTTCCTTTTATAAAACCCGTTTGAGTAGGGCACACAAACTTGGGTAGAATATTCTTAATCCTGAGGACCAAAATTTTGGCAAAAATTTTATAGGAAACATTGAGGAGAGTAATAGGTCTCCAGTTCTTGATAAGAGCTTTGTCCCCATCCTTGGGGAGCAGTTTGATAATTCCCCTGTTAATGGAAGAACCCAAGGAACCAGTAGCTATGGCCTCAGAGTAAATATCCAGCAGGTCATTACAAATCCAATCTATATTGGCCTTGTAGAACTCAACAGGAAGCCCGTCCGGGCTAGGGGCCTTGTCATTATTAAGCTCCTTAATGACATTTCCAATTTCTTCAATAGAGATCTCTTTGGACAGTTGATTAGCTTCTATCAAGGAGATCCTATTGGGAATGAGGGAACAGATTTGATCTCTCAAGAGGACAGCATCCTCCGAATCCTCAGAGGTGAAAAGGTTGCAATAAAATTTGGTAAAGGCCTTTTGGATGTTATCCAGATCATTAATTTCAATGTTATCAACAACAAGTCTTTCAATGTTCTCATTAGAATGCTTTTGTTTGATGAGGTTGAAGAAGAATTTGGAACCTCTGTCCCCACACAAAAGCCAGTGCGCACGGGATCTGACCATGGCACCCTTGACCTTGACCTGTTGATGTTGCCTAAGGGCATCTTTAGCCTTCACAACTTGGGAGATAAGCTCACAGTCAGCAGGGTTGGCCTGGATATTCATTTCGGCAGTTTGCAGCTCAGAGGAAAGCTTCTTTTTCCACATACCTAAAGTCTTTAGACCTTTTTTGCCCTATGGTCTGCAAGAGATTCTGCCAGGAAAGCAGATTCAGGTTCCATCTGTCAAGGTGAGACATGTCAGGGAAACTTTTCCTGTTAAGGATGCTAATGATTCGGATGGTGCAAAGGGTGTCTTTATCACTGAGCAGATTAGTATTAAGAAAGAATTTGGGGTGGGGTCTTTCGCAAGGATAAGGGGAGCTATTGATCCTGAAACAAGAAGAGATAGGATGGTGATCGGAGAGAGAGGTGGGGGTAAGCAGGACCGTACGCCCAAGATTATCAGGGAGAAAAGAGAAAAAATTCTTGCTGGCATAGAAGCGGTCCAACCTGGAATAAATCCTAAAAGGGGGCTGCTGGAAATTACACCAAGTATGCCATAAACCGGGGTGAGAGTCCTTAGCACCGGATAAAGGATCAAATAATTGTTTGGAATTTAACATCTTACACCATTGCATTTTTTCAGCCTCTTTCCAGACAAACAGCCGGCCACCAAGTTTGTCTTCCTGAGACTCAATCATATTGAAGTCTCCCCCAACAAACCAGGGGATGTTAGGGAGAGCGGATAACCAATCCCAGAGACAAGCTCTCTCCTTGCAATCATTCGGGGCATAAACAGAACAAATGCCAAAAATACGGTTATTGACATTGAGAGTGACCCAAACCGCCCTGTTGCAGGGGAGGAACCATTGCCAGTGATAAATTTGGCCCACTTGTTGTTAATCAGAAGTGCACACCCCCCCTACCTCTAGGGTGGTTGGTAAAAAATTTAATAGCATCTTTCCAAAGAAAATTGAGATTGACATCCAACATGTACCCTGTGGCCTTAATTTCCTGTAACATGAGGAAATCCAACGAATTACAGGTGTCAAGGAGCCGTTTAATGATCCACTTTCTTTCAGGGGATTCAAGCCCCCGGATATTCCAAGAAATACAATTCATTGGGGAGTAATTAAGGAGGGTACGCTGAGTTCAGATGTGCTTGCCAAAGAAGCCACCGTAATGCCCTGGGATTCACCCGATTTTTTTTTTGAAGGGTTCTTATTTTTGGAGCCTAAGCGTCTCCCCCTCCGCTTGGCCATGGGAAGAACATCTCTCCCCTCAACGTCATACTCAGAATCCTCATGGGAAATGTACTCCAGATCAACAGAGTGTTTCTGGATGAGAGAGGACGAGGCCTCGGAAAAATTATTGGCCGGGATGATTTCAAGCAAACAATCATCACCAAGCTCATGAAACACTTTAGGAGGGAATCTTATGGAAGGGGGCGGGTCCTGACATCTGAGAAAACATTCCATCATATCCGAGCCTGAAGGTGTGGAGCTGGAGAGCGGTTCTTTAGGCTCGGGCACGACGGGATTGACGGTGACAGGATAGGACTGAGAGCAAAGGGGCCGAGAGCCTTCAGTTTCCGAATTAGTCTGCTTATTAGCCCTTCGGCGTCTCTTGTTGGAATTTTTTGCAACCGTAGTGAATGCGGCATTAGGAGCTCTAACCACGGGAGGGAAGGGATCACCCTGGGGTTCAGATTGAGGGGCGGCAAAGGCGGTGGATGTGTTACAGGATGCAAAAGGGGGGTCGAGTTTTGTGGGTGGCTCTGACGGAGGGGCATTCTCCACTGACTTTTCCGGGTTAGGGTTCCCAGCGGCTGGCGAACTGCGGGGGTGTGGGGTTTTGGAGGGCAGGGGTTTCTTCTTTATGATAGGGCAATCCCTCCTTAGATGCCCTTCCCTTCTGCACAGAAAGCAAGCATTTAGACCCCCTAGAATGTCAACGGGGCACACAAATTTGTCATCAGAAAGGCAAATATTGATTTCGGGGGGGATTTCAAAACCAGGGTTCAGAGAAATGAGAACTCTAGCATCCATGTGAGGAACCAGTCTAACAGTATCATCCATGCGGATGACCTTACTGAGCGATTCAAGCAACTGCGGGAGAAACCACCATAAGAACGGCAGAATCTGTTTGATCACAATCCAACGCGGGGCCGAAAGCGCGAGAACTTCTTCATGGATGGCTTCCGGCGACCACGCGATGGCGCGGAATGAGGTATTTCTGATGGTCCAGTATTGTTTTTTGAGAATTTCCATTTGGGTTTCATGGGAGGTGAAAAAGATAACAAACAATCCTTTCTGAATCTGTCTACAGAATGATATATGGAATCCAAGCTTCAAATTCCAGAAATTATGAAACCAATCATCCATAAATTTCCTTGGCGGACATTTATCTAACTCAACAGCAGAGAAAAAAATAACAGAATTTTTGAGTCTATTTTTCTCCTTACAAATTTCAGCAAGCATTTCAGGATTTGGAGAAATGGAGAGAGATGTGGGAACAACCCCACAATTCTTACCTTCTTCGGTGGTTTCATTAGGGTTAGCAATGGAAAACCTCGCACCCGCATCGATGGAGACCCCCGCCTTCGCCACCGCCTCAAAGAAAGTCTTGGGTCTCGACGGCAGAGGAGAAGAATCGAGAATGTTAGGGCTAACGGTGTCAGACGCCATAAATGTTAGGGGAGCCGCCGAAGGAGGGTTAGGGGGTACGGCCTCTGCCGAGCGGCAAAGAGAAGAGGATGACGATAAGTTTAACATAAATGCTCATAAATTCCTAAGCTACGTAGGAAAGACCACACCTGGTAAGCCTCCTTTGCTCGGACTTCGAGGATCACGCACATTCGCATCAGCGCCGAAATTCGCATTCGCCCAACTTCAAACTAAAAGTACATAATCATTTTTTTGATATATCTAATATTTAATTTTAATTTGCATAATATTATATTTATAATCTATTGTGAATTATAATTTTAATATTAAATTATAATTTTTTAAACAATAATTAATAATATAAAACTATAATTAAATTTAAAAATATATAATTAAAATTTAATTTTAATTTGCATAATATAATAGGAAATTACTAATATTTTTAATATTTTATTTTATTTTCCATAATATTATATCTTTCAATATTATATTTATAATCTATTATGAAAAATATTTTTATAATTTTAATTATATATTTTTAAATTTAATTATAGTTTTATATTATTAATTATTGTTTAAAAAATTATAATTTAATATTAAAATTATATTAATATTTTTTCTTATTTTAAAATCTACTTTTTTATGTTTTTATCAAGATATAATAACTTAGAATTTGATGTTTATTATCATATTTTTTAAGTAATATTTTATCTAAATTTTAAGTTGTAATAATAAGTACCATAAATATCTGGTGATTGGAGGATGGTGTTTGAGGAATGCAATGAGTGCATGAGATTTTGTAGTGTCATGCAAGCCTGCTCATGATTTCTCCTACCCTCTCTCATACTCCCTGTAGCTGGTCAATGCTTATGCCCTTTACCATGGGCTCTTTTTGTCAATTTTATGTTTGTTGTTGGTTGGTGTGTCCTTGGTGTGGCGGGTGGAGTCCAATGTTATCTTTTGTGCTCCCTCCTATATATTCAATTTTTTTGTTGCTTCTTATTATGTTGATTTCCTCTTCAAAGATATTCTCATTATTGAAGGTGAGTTGCATGGCATTTGGTGAGAGTTTGGGTGACCCCCTAACCTCTCCTTCAAAGATATTCTCAATATTGAAGAATCTTCAAGTGCAAGGCATGATAGAGTTGTCCAGTTCCTTTTGCATGCTTCTAATGAGACTAGATCTGATAATCATATGCCTAATCACTTGAAACCCAATGGGTGTTTAGAGAAAAGTAAGGATCATTCGATGTTAGTTATTAATTTAGAGTTAATTGCGGATGATGCCCCCTACCTTTTTGAGCATGCTCTTATTTGTGAGTTTATGAGCCTTACTATTTCTCTTTGATTTTTGAAATTTTGGGCTCATAAAAATTGGAATCCAGAAGGAGATATGGAGATTATATTGGTTGCAAATGGATATTTTATGGCGGTGTTTACCAAAATGGCATATCATAACACTATCTTTGAGGGAGGTCCTTACTTCCACAATCAAGGGGGGTTTTTCATCAAGCCATGGCATGTGGGGTTTGACCCAACGAGGAGTTGCCTACTAGAACTTTTATTTGACTTCATCTACCCAAGCTTCCAATGGAATTTTGGAGGCAAGATATCCTTCAATCGATCAAGTTTCAACTATTAGAAAACCCTTGGTTCCATCTCATCAAACCTTGGATGAAAAGGTAGCTACTTTTGCCTATATTTGTGTTGAATAAAATCTCAACAATCCTCTTCCAAATTCTTTGGAAATTAGATTAGGGAATATGAGTTGGATTCAACATATTGATTATGAAGCTTTTCCCTTTCATTGTCAGACATGCCATGAATACAAACACCTTCAAAGGAATTTTCCAATGTTAGGGCCTAAACCCCTTCATCATTCCCCTGATGTGTGCAAGCTATAAATTCAAAGGCAAAAGGTAAGGATCTTGTTCACTCCAATCAAGTAGATGTTGATGGTTTTGTTCTTGTGAAACCCCACATGAAAGGGGTGTTAGAAATCATCTTCAAAAAGAAACTTTGAGAGGATTGATCAATAATGCATTTGATATTTTGGAATCTTTGAGGAGATTGAGTCAATGGAGCATGACAAGATTTTGTCTAATTAAGGTATTATTTTTAAATATTAAAGCTCTATAGCATTCTAGATAAACATTTATTTGGATCCTAAAGTGTTGGGCTCTCCAACTCAAAATGTCTCAACTGCTAAGGACTTGTTGCAATCAAATATCTCATAGGAGAAATAGGTTTTATCTTTAACAAAAGTTGAAGCTATAGGGGTGGTAGATTTCCAAATGGAAGAAAATTATATTCAAATTCCTATGGATATAGGGCTTAACTTTGAGGGAAAAGAAGACGAAAAAAGAAGACTCTATCTTTGCTTGGATTGCATCAGAAGAGCATTGAGAAAGGGGGAAATGACAAAATATCTAAAGTTGGAATGAAGAAAGATCATGAGAAATTGAAATTGATAGGGGAGTCACTAGTTGAATATGGGGTTATTAGGACTCTAGAATCTCACTTTAGTACCCCTCAAAAATTATTGTAATCTTTTAGAATGTTAGGGGGTTGGGTAGCACCCCTCGTCAAAAGTCTACCCAAAATTTGATTCGTGAGCATTCTCCTAATATTGTCTTTATACAAGAAACAAAATTCTTTGTAGTAGAAATGATTAATATTTCCCTAAGATTTGGAATAAGGGTTATTGTCAATGCATTTTTGCTCAAGGTATGGTTGGTGGTATTGCTTGGTTCTGACATCTTTGCAAACTCACATCGAGATGGTGAATTGTTAGTAGAAATTCTCAATCTTTAGTGGTGGCTAGCTTTGCTTCTGGAGAAACTATTTTATGCTCTAATGTATATGCTCCTTAAGACTTGCTAGGTAAGGTTATGTTCTAAGCTCATATTAGAAATGTGTGTTCTGTAGTTCCTTTTATTCCATGAATTCTTTCTAGAGATTTCAATGGCATTAGAAGTTTGGATGAAAAAGTAGGAGGTACAGGTTGGTTAGGGTAGTCTTCCTCTTTGTTTTGAGATAACATTTCCTTCCTTAGTTTGTTGGATGTCAAGCCAAGAAATGGACTCTTCACTTGGAGTAATAGAGGGTGTGGGGTTGAAGCTATTTTTGAAAGATTAGATAGATTTTGGGTTTCAGAATATTGGATAGGTAACAATTAGACTTCTCAATCTAAAATTTTAGAGTGGAAAGGCTTTAACCACTGGCCCATCAAATTATTATTTTCATTATTCACTAAGCATAAGAAGACTCCTTTTAATTTCCAACTTATTTGGCTTTGGGATGCTAACTTGGTCAATCTTGTTGAAATATGGTGGCTTAAAGGGAGACTGCATTTTGGTTCAACTATGTATTCCTTCTTTAAGAGGCTTTAGTTTGCTAAATCAAACATAAAAAGATGGAATAGATCTACCTTCATAAATATATTTTTAAGCACAAAAATTAAGTTCAAACTAAGTTGGATAGGATCACTTCTCTTATCAGGGAACAAGGTATGTCAAGGGATTTGTCATATAGGAAGAGTATAAGTTATCCAAGGAACTATCTAAGTGGGAGCTTCAGGAATAATTTATTTGGAAACAAAAATCTCACATCGACTAGCTTCAGGAAGGGGATAAGAATGCAACCTTTTTCCACAACTCTATCAAAGAGCGTAGAAGAGGAAATGTGCTCTCTTCTCTTCTTTCTGGTCAAGGAAATCATCTTGATTCTTTCTAGGATATTTTTGTAGAATTTTTTTGACACTTTTCCTCATTTTTTAGTGAGAAAGGAGATAGGAACCTAGATGAGGATAGCAAATTTATTGATTGCATTCCTTCTATAGTGTTTGACTCTATGAACAAGACTCTCCTTAAGCCCATTTATATTGAGGAGTTAAAGGCAATAGTATTTCAAATGAAAAAAGGTAAGTCTCCCAGGCCTAATGGTTTTTGCATTGAATTTTTTCAAGAATTTTGAGAAACTCTAAAATTTGATTTGCTAGAAGTGGTTAGAGAGTCACAAGAAAATCAACAATTGCTTAAGGCGGTCAATTCAACCTTTATAGCTCTCATTCCTAAAAAGGAAGGTGTTAATTCATTGGAAAAAAATTATCCCATAGCCCTCTGTAATGTCACTTATAAGATAATTACCAAGATTTTTCTTGATCATCTTAAAAGGAACTTAGATCCCTTAATCTCTATTGAACAAGGGGGTTTTGTACAAGGCCATCAAATTTTTGATAAGATTGTTGTGGATTTGAAGGTGATCCATTTTATGGCTTCTTCTAAAGTTAAATTTATGTTCATCAAGTTGGATATGTCTAAAGACTATGACAGATTCAAGCAGTCCATCCTTCAACACATTCTCTTAGCCTTTGATTTTATCTCTAAGTGTGAGGAGTGGGTCATGAGTTGCATAACCTCACCTTCCTTTTCTATTTTGATTAATGGTTCTCTTTCAAATCTCTTTACCACTTCTATGGATCTATGACAAGGAGACCCTCTTTCTCCTTGTTTATTTTATTGGTTGAGGGTCTTGATAGAATGTTAAAGAATTCTAAAAGTATGGGGCTTATTTAAGGTTGACAGTGGAATCAGTATTTGGATTATCAAACTCATTTGCAGTTTGTTGATGACATGGCACTAATGGGAATAGCTAAAGTTGGGGAAGCCTCTAACTTCAAACAAGTATTAGACATTTACTTAACCTCTTTTGGACAACAAATTAACGAAGAAAAGTCTAATATTTTCTTCTTTAACACTCTAGATCTAATTCAAAAAAGAATTGCCAACATTCTTCATTTTCAATAGGGAATCTTCTTGTTGACTACTTGATAATTCATCTTTCTTTGAGAACCTTGAATAGGTTACATTGGAGAAAGATTCTTGAAAGATTTAGAACAAGGGTTAATCATTGGACCTTCTGATGGATGTCTTTTGTAGGAGGGTTGACTCTTCTCAAATTGGTTTTTCACGTGTGCTCCCTATTTACAAGTTTTTACTCTTATTAGCCCCTAAAAGTTTTCTTCAAGATTTTTATGCTTTGTATAAATAGTTCTTATGGGTTGAAAAACTAAATATCCACAAATGGAGTTTGGTGAGCTAGGATCAAATTTGTTAGCCCAAAGATAATGGGGGCATTGGTCTTAGGACTTTTAAGTTGAATAGTCAAGCCCTTGTTGCTAAATTATTATGGCGGTGGTGCAAAAATCCTTAGCAACCATGGGCAAGAATTATCAATTATAAATATATGGGTGAAGTTGAGGAAAAGGACATCTATTAGATGTATCTGGTTGGGAGGGGTTCTATGATTCAGAGTATGATCAAAAGGGGAGCCTTCTAATTAAGGAGAGGCTTTTTTGGATGATTAATAAGGGTAGCAATGCTTTGTTTTGATCTGACTCCTAGGATAAACATTCTCCACTTATTTCTTCTTTTTCCTAGCTTCAATCCTTGAGTAAGGTTTTCTTCAGGGAAAGTTGGGTGAAGGTTGTGGACTTCAAGTGATCTTCCACTATCGAGAGGTTGGTGATCTATTAGTGTTGTGAGCCTTAAAGTTGGTCAAGGGTAGGATCTTCTAAAGGTCAAAACATTCTACCAAGACCCTCAACCAATAAAATAAACAAGGAGAAAGATAGTCTCCTTGTCGTAGATCCATAGAAGAAATAAAGAGATTTGAAGGAGAACCATTAATCAAAATAGAAAAGGAAGGTGAGGTTACACAACTCATGACCCACTCCACACACTCATTCAATCCTTGAGGAAGGTTTTCTTGGGGGCAAGTTGGGTGAAGGTTGCGGACTTCAAGTGATCTTCCACTATTGGGAGGTTGGTGGTCTATTAATGTTGTGAGCCTTAAAGTTGGTCAAGGGTAGGATCTTCTAAAGATCGAAACATTCTTGCCTCTATTCTTTCTAATAACCCTTGTTGTTCCTTGGAGGAGCTTGATATTCTATCTTGAGGCTTCAGTTGTAAAGGTACTTATTCTGTGTCTTTTGTATATCAATTTTTACAGCTACAAAAGAGTGGAAACCATGTCTACCCTTGGTGGAAAAGAATTTGGAATAAATTCAACTAGCCTAAATGCAACATGTTCATATAGATTTTATACCAAAAAAATGCCTAACTTGAGAGAATATTTGAAAAAGAGGTTTCCAAGGGCCTTCCATTTTTGTTCTTTGTAATAAAAGTAAGGAATCAATTGATCATCTTTTTTACTAGTGTCCCTTTTTGGTCATGATTTGGAAGCTTTCATGGAATATTTTAAAGATAAAATTAAGAAATAATGCATCCTCTCTTTCTAATTCATGGTATAGTATGGGTATACCTCCAATTTATACTTCTAGTGGTTGTTTGGGAAATAGGTCCTTATATTCTTTGGAATATTTGGTTGGAGTGAAACCAATGCATTTTTCAAGGAAGGCAAAGTATAGTTCTACAAGTATGAAATAAATTTAAAGGCATGCTCAAAGAAACTAGTGAAGCTTAATTCTATATTGAAACAACATTATCCTTTTTGATAGTCATGTGGCCCAACTCCCGAAGCTTGCTCCTCTAAGTTCCTTCCCTATTAAGTCATGTCATAGAGGGATTTCTTCTAGGAAAGTGGGCAGGTCTATAAATTGGTCTTTGCCTCCTAGAAATTTTTTGAAGATTAACACAAATGGCTTGACTCATGGAAATCTAGGTCCTACAAGAATTGGAGGAATTGTTAAACAACAATGGCTCTATTCAATTCTTCTTTTCTACCTATGTGAGGGTGAAACCCAATAATCTGATGGAGGCCTGGGTAGTTCTAAAGGTTGTGGAAAAGGAAAGCATGTTGGGATGGATGAAGATTATGTGTGAGATGGATTCTTTGATTCTACTCTCTTTGTTGAATAAGGGGAACCTACAAGATGCTTCATGGAGACTAGCTCAAGTTAGGAAAATTCTCCTTGTTTCTTCTAATTTTGAGAAGATATCCTTTGTTCACATTCCTAGAGAATATAATAAAGTGGCTAATTTTCTAGTGAAATGAGCTTCAAAAGGAAATTCTAATTAGAATATTATTGATCAGAATGGGCTAGATTAGCACATGATTCATCATTTATTTCAACTTATTTAAAATGACCAATTGGATTAGCAGTTAGAGGTTGAGCAAGTGGAAGTATGGTAATGTTGGAAGTCTCACCTTACCCAATCTTGGGTTTGAGTGGTATTGTAGGTATCCTCAATGCATTTCTCGTATTTGGATTATTTTGATGGCTCTTGCCATTTGGAAATCTACCCAACGTGTATGTAACTAACTCTCTTGATTAATATTTTTTACCCTTTTCTCTCCCTAAAAAAAGTGCCATATATATTTAGACATTATATTAATAATGCAATAAATCATAATAATTATGTTAAGTTTTAAAAAATAAACATAAAAAATATTTTTTAATGTAAGAATTATTTAATTTTTATATTAATATCATTTTTTTATAAGTTAATGTGGCGTTGTGGGGTCACACCCATATATTAAATTGCAAAAAAGTCACAATAGAGCCTCTTAATAGGTATTTGAGAGCATTACATTCATATACAAAACCACTATCATTCAAACTTGGCTTGATCCTTACTACCTCCTAACAGCAAAGCCATTAATATACAAAGTTGGCTTGATCCATACTATTCTACACCTTATTCTAATACATTACATTATATGAATATTATTTTTTATATTTATTTAAGATATTATTTTGAAGAGCTACATTTTGTTTCACTTATCAATTGTTTTTATTTAATAAAACATCATTAATTGTATGAATAAATTGACATTTAAATGAGTGCAAAATTTAAGTTAAGTGACTTTTGTTAACACACTCTCGATGTAATTAGTATGAAATATTTTATTATTATTGTTGTGAGTATATGTAAAGAAATCATGTTTTACCCAAAATAAATATAGATATTTTATAATATTAAAATATAAATTGTATAACTAAAAATATTTTAAAAATAAATAATCACATATCTAATTAGGTATAAATTTTGACCTCTTATTTAACTAGAGAAATTGAGAGCAATTTGGACAATAATGCTCAATTGTGGAGCTAGTGAGGGTGAATTTATAGGAAAAAAATCATTGTGAAAATAAGTGTGGCCTTAATTTATCATGCTTATTGTAAACATCAACTTAAGTCTTATACTTCCTTCAAAATTTCTTAAGGAACTATAATTTCATTAT